>VYZT01012486.1:0-71418 GCA_013400735.1 Pomatostomus ruficeps
TTGTTATTTATTTTAGCGCCTGACAACATCATATCCTGGAGAACAGAGAGACACCGTCTTGCAAGCCTACATCAGTAACGACCTCCTAGATTGCCACAGCAGCGGTCAGGTCAGCTGAAACTGAGAGTTGTCCAACTTCTGTGTGATACTCCTCGTTTGTGTCTATGAAATGCTGATTATAAAATTTTACTGCTCTCTGGAAGGGGAGAAGAAAAAAAATGTACTAGTGCCAAAATCAGGTGATACAGTTAGCTTTGGCATCCCAGTCTTTAAATGTTGATGGCAAAGCTTTGCTTTACAAGAGCTCTTAGTGTAGACTCAGTTCTTGTAGACAAATGGAAGTTTATCACCTCTCTGTGCTTCACTTCTGTGAGTTGAACCGAAGCCTGAGGCCCTTTACATCTTGCTTATCAGATCCTATGTCTCTTGTTGAGTGATTGTGTATTGTTAAATAATACACTCAATTCATTTCACTGATCTAAGATAAGAACCAAATTAGGACTTCAGTCCCAATGCAGCTGTGGAATATGGCATTGTGCACCTGCAACAATGTGGTCAACTGTATTTCTGTGAATTTGAGGTGTATTGGTACCTTTCTTTAGAAAAGGGAATTGCTGCTGTGTTGATTTCAAAAAGTGGTTGCAGTCCCCAGTAATCCTGTACTGTTGCTAGCAAAAGCACGACCTTTTTCATTGGTTGTAGTGACTTTTGCGCCTAATTGAGTTCCCCAGGGGTTCGAGGCACTGAGCCTACTTGATTTATTGTGGCTTCATTGTCTTTGCAACAGTTACTTGTACCACTAGGTAACGTAAAGGATTATTAAATCGACCATCAGTTTTTCTACCTGTAAATTTCTGTAAGAGGGAAGTTAAAAGTAATGCCTGAAATAAAACAGACTAGAAATAATTGCAATGTAGTGGTGTTTGTAAGTTACTGAGCTGCTTCCCACACTCTTCATTGTCAAAGAAAAGCATTCCTATTCAGGTAATACTACTGCACTTAAGTTCATCAACAAAATTAAGTTGTTTGGTTTGTGGTCTTTTGTCACTGACTGAATATTAATTTTTGGTACGAGCTTTAACTGGACTGTGTTGGCTCATTACAACTCCCACTCTACACCATAGAGCTTAATGGTATTTTAACAGACTCAGCTGAGAAGCTGTAATTGGCCTATTGGTTCATTTTTCATCTCTCCTTCAGCCCCCTGCCAATAAAAAAAGAAATTGTACATCATAATGACAAATCAATATGTATTCAAAGGGGTTCTTTTGCTGTGTAAGTTTAATGAAGCTTTTAAAACATTATAGAAAACTAACTTTTGTGTTTTCCTTCTTTGTGGTTTATTAACATTTGCTTTCTTTTTCAGAGAAGCGTCCTCCAGTTATTATATTCCAAGAGTGAGGTAGTCAGACAGTATATGGCAAGACTCATCAATGCTTTTGCTTCACTGCCAGAAGGTAAAAGATTCACTGCAAAATATAAGGTAGCATTTTCATGTAATGCTGTCTTATAGGTGTTTCACAAATGCATGTCAGTGCGTGTGGAAATTTAGAGCCTTATTTGCACCCTTTTTGCTGGGATTCACTATCTTTTGTTACAGGCATTCAAAACAGCTTTTCAGTATCTAGAAAGTTTTTGTTTTGACACTGTATATTCAGCATTTCTGACTTGTTTTTATGATTTGTGATCCGCATGGGAACTTACTCAGATACTCCATGAGGGTGAAAAAGAAAAATCCCCATTAATTAGGGGTCCTGTGGGCAGACCTGCTACCAGGCTGTGCAATAGTAGCTACTGTGGCTGCTCCTGCATTTTCCTGGTCCTCATCTGAGTAAATCTTTGTGCATCACTGCTGACAATCTAGATACATATATATCCAGCTTTGTGTCTCTGCCTGTCCCAAATTAGCTCTTGGTTTGCTGCTAATTTTGGAGCTAAGTATTGCTAGGAGCTGAAATCTCATTTGAAGTCAGTAGCAGGAGGGCACCTGACTTTCCCAAGCTCCTTGGACATCTCTGTTCTTTTCCTTGATTGTACAAAACTGATAGATCAGAAAGGATACACTGAAAGTGGATTCTGTGTGACACTAATTTGGCAAGTGTGTGCCTCTGATACCCCAAGTGTCTGGATTGAATGCAACTGGTCTGCTACACAACTTTCTGCAGGTTTGTTTGGATCTTGGCACAAGACTGTGGCTTGTCAAGAGGAAACTGAGGTCAATCCTGCTCACTTTTCCAAAGAGAGGGAGCTTTTCTGTCATAGCTGCTATCTCAGCATCTGTTCTTTCATCGCTTTTTGCACCAGGTCGTGTCTACCTTTCTCAGAACCCAACATTGCTGCAAATGCTGGAGGATAGACTGAAAACTGAAGACAAGGATTCCCTTACATGGGAGAATGTTCTGGGGGCTCTGCAGAAATTCAGCCTCAGGTGATGAAAGCACAGCGCATGGTGGTGACAGCAGGAGAGGAAGTGCAGGCTAGTTAGGCTCTGTTCGGGGAGGAAAGAAGAGCACCTGATTTTCCCATAACAATCATCAGAACCCCTGATGGCTGCTGAAAGCCATGTCACTTACTGTGGAGGAGAACTCAGTTTTGCTGGCTGAATTAACCTGATTTCCTACCAGCTATCAAGTCTCAAGGAAATGTACATCTCCTGCCACAGCCTTATGTGCTTTCTGTGTATTCCTTAACTGAAGAAAGTGAAAATCTTGATGTAGAAAGCTCTGACAATCCTACATGGAAAAAAAGAGTTGTGTTACATTCCAGAGTGTAAGGTTTTCATTATCCTTTCTGCAAACATTTTTCAGGGATTTCATCTTTATCCTGTTGACCCTCTTTCCTGGAGCTGTCTATGCGTGGGCTGTCTTGTTTCTTATTTTTACATTAGCAGTCTGATTCAAATGCCCACCACAAAAGAAATAATGCAAATGCAGTAAAGGGCATGGTGTTTCTCTATTTATCAAATAAATATGATCTTAGGAACTCTGTTTTCACAGTAGTCAGGAGCAATACTGACTATTTGGAAGTTTTTTATTTTCTAAAATGTCACCGTCTTATAGAAAGTTAATTCCAGATACTTGACATAAGGGAAACCTTTTTAATATGTGATCAGATGCTCCCTTGTTTTGCTTAGTTCATGCCATAGACCTGCTGCAATATCCAGCACTGAGAAACATATGAGCTTTCAGGACCAAAGCCAGCAAAACGCCTGCTTTGATCTTTGCAATTTAAATTTAATGCCTCTTGGAAATAATGTTATTAAAAATCCTGTTCTTCAGTAAGACTTTTCTACTAGTATATACTTCTTCTTTTTGTATTGTAAAGTGTGGAATTTCTATTGTAGATCACAGTTGGCCACCTGGCACTTTATTCCGCATAATCCTTGAGGGCAAATACAAGTTGAGTTAAAAGAGCCTGAGATTTAAGAATCTCTAGAGAAAAGTGCAAATAGATTCAAGCAAAAAGACCTCATTTGTCAAATCAACAGTACAGAAGTGCTACAATGCTATGGCTACCTATGACAGAAGAAGTAATTAATTTGTTTTATGGATCTGTTGTGTGTAGCTGGCTTTTTAAGCCAATTTTAAAAGACAATTGAAAATGCCATTTTAGCTGGCGTAAGAAGCCTTAGAAAACAATGAAGAAACTTACCTCAGCAGTTCACAGGTTTAAAAAGAACAAAATAAAAAGACAAAACCCCCTTGATCTATCCAAAACTGTTTTAGTCCTCTAACCATATGGGAATTTGCATCTTCAGTTTCTTCAGACTTTGTTAATTACTTAGTTTAATGATTCTGCCAAAATGGGTGGTTTGGGGATTTTTTTTTTTGGCAGGCTAGTGTATTTTTAATGTGCTTATACTGGCTATAAATGTATTCGAAAACTATTTATGTTGTGATCTGACATTTGTGATTTGTGATCTGATTTTGTTTTTTAATCCTAGGCGCACACTGCAGTCGGCAATGATCAAAGATGGGATCATTTTCTGGCTGGTTGATGTTCTAACAGACCCAGATTGCATGTCTGATTACAACCTGGAGTATTGTGTTGCCTTGCTCATGAATCTTTGTCTGCGGAGTGCAGGTGTCTTACATTTTGAATTACAACCTTATCCCAGGAAATAAATAGGGAAGATTGTGAATCTTTCTTTCCTGTTATACCAGGGTTCTTTCAAGTGACTACAATCAGTAGCAGGGACCACAGCCAGAGATACTTGAGTGTTATAACAAATGCTTTTGAGCACATCTCCTGTCCCAAGAATCCCAATTATGGGAGGTTAGCTTCACCAAATTTTAAAGAATTAAGCAAGGAAATAAGCAATGGCTTATAAGATTTGATAATTTTTCATATTAGTATGTGAAGGCTGCCATTGCTACATTCCAGGCCCACTTTCCAAAGGACATTTTGTGTCCACTTACACATTGTGTGTAAGAGATTTCTTTGTAAACAGAAAGAACTGCGTTGGGGAGTAATGTTGAGGAGCTTGACCTTCACCTTGCCTTCACTTCTACAATGCAGAGATTCCCCCCAAAAAAATAAGATCCTGTGTTTGTCCAAGAGACTTAGAAAGAGCTTAAAGTAAATTTCCTTTTAAGAAAGAAAGTAAGGTAAGGGTGAAAAACTGTCTGCTTGTTGTAAGCAAAAAAATGCCTTTGTTAAATTTTTAAATCCCCTTCGTGTTGCATCCTGTCCAAGACTACAACTACATAAATCCAGTGAATTGAAATTCACTGATTTCAATTTAGTTAAGCCAAGCAGCATTTGTCAGGAACAAGAAACAGAATTACTCTGTGCAAACTATATTTAATCCTTATTCTAAAAAGTAAGAAAGAAACTTGCTCTGATCTGTTCTATTTCTTCAAGCATATTTATGTGTTCTGCTTTTGCAGGGAAGAAAATATGTGCAAGTATCCCAAACCACATGCTCAGAGCTCTTTCTGGTCTTCTTGGCCATGAGAACTTTAAGGTATTTGTACAGCAAACTTTGGGCTAATGAAAAGGTGGAAAGAAAAATTAAAAAAAAAAAAAAACAGAAAGGAAAAAATTGAAAAAGTAAATTGGTTTTGTTTCCTTTATTAGACCCTCAAGTAATTAAGTTGCATGAATTTTTCCTAAAATTCACAAATGTGTAAATTTTATTTTGTTGGGCAGTGGTTTTTCTGGACAGAAGTATGTCTTCCTTTAACAAATGTTGGCAGCTAAGAGTGGAAGCTTTTGGATGCAGTTACCGTGCAGTCCATGTGCCTTGATTGCAGTTTCTGATGCTGCTTAAATGTCATGCACCAAATCACCTCAAGCTTAACTCGTTCATGAGATGAACAATATGTGATGCAAATCCATTATGCAAAACCATCAGGTGCAGGGGAACACATTTGCTGTAGTTTTAAGGAATGCTATAAGAAAGCAGTAGACTTGTGACATTAAAGCCCTAATATCTCTTTATCTTTCACTTCATTTGACCTGTCACTTTAACCTTTTGTGGTTCCTTTCTTCTCTGTCTTGCGGCACACTTGCACCTTAGATGCTAAATTGAACTACCTCAGAGGAAAGTGCTAAAAATTATCAGTTATTTCTACATGATACTTGTCAGCACATCACTCCAATACCTGCTGTCTGATATATAAAGTATTGCTTCAGCTGTCCCTGCAGAGGGGCATTTCTTTAACCATGGAGTAAAATTTAAGGCAGAAAGAATTGCAGACAAATATTGTACAAAGCTGGATTCATGGAGGCAGAATTTTACCAGGATATTCTAGAATAATTCCATGATGATCGTGCAAGGTGTTTGGAGACTTCTAATAAAAATGAAATGTAAATTCTGGTGTCTTGTTTTTATATGCAGTGACTGTATCATCAAGGGCTTTTGTTTATAACTTAAACTGAGAATACACTTTAATGAAGTGTTTTATCCTCATGTTATGAATTCATTAAATTATGTAGATCAGTTCTTCACGAGCATTGTTTTGATTAATTTTGACATACCTTTATTGGATTCTTTCACTACCTTTGTTTTGTGAATGATGAAAGTTTAAGACAATAAATACTAATACAAGATAGAATCCCAACCCCTAGACTGAAATACTTAGAAAATGCTACCATATTCCTGAAGTCTGTGCCTTAAAATTACTTTGAAATTTCTCTCAGAGGGTGCATTCTTACAATGTACTTTGCACTTTGTATGGCAGAAGTTTTATTATCGAAGTCGAAAGTAGAATACAGTGCTCTTGGGTGTGAGGAGAGCTTCCTGAGAAGCTATGGAATCCTTGTGTAAACCCCGATCCCTGACCTTCCCTGGCTTCCCCTGCTCCCAGGCCTGCTCATGGTTCACTTTTCCGAAGGTACAGACAGAGGATGGCTGAAAATCTTAGTGCTCCAAAAGTAACTGGCCAATAGAAAGCGTCACACAAGTTCTGGTAAAACTAGTTTGACAGATCTGGTGGCTTTCACTGCTGTAATTCAGAGCTTTTATGCTGGCAGGGTTTTTGCCACTCCTGAGGGACAGTAACAGGCAGTAGAGTGAGAGAATGTTTGAAGCTGCTTTGGCTTTATCATCCTGCCTAAGGCTACAATGCTTGAAGCCTGTCTTGAGTTCATGCTGGCAGGGCCTTTTTCCTGTTCTTTGTCCTGGTTTTTGTGCTGCTATTAGTATTTGTCAGAAACTAACCTTTTTCTGCATTTCTCTCTTTTCCTTTATTTTTTTTCCCCCCCTTATTGCTAGGTCAATTTGCAAGAATATATTATCACAAGTAAGGGGGCTGTTTGGGAAATTGGTGTGCAGCATACTGGTTTAGATCAACCATATCACAGTATATTTGCATCCTAAAAGTTCTCTGCTTCCCATGTGGGAATTTTTGCAAGTCCAGTCTAGCCTGGTTAAACTCTTTGAAGTATAGTTGTTCTACACTTTCACTCTTATATTTTGCTGATAGTCAGCTGAGATGAAATTAAGAGTTTTTCTTCATGCTGTGACTATTTCTTCCTCTTAGATCCAGTCATATGTGAATGGAGCACTGTACAGTGTTCTGGCCATCCCTTCTGTCCGGGAAGAAGCCAAAGCAATGGTAAGAAGTGCTGCTTTGCATAGCATGAAAATCAACACCTCTGCCAGAGATGGCCCAGACAGGGACCTGCTGAGCAGGGCGCGGCCGGGCTGTGAGGTGGGAGCCAGGGCATTTTGAGAAGGGAACCCACAAGAGGCCTTCCCCCTTTGATCCTCAGGGAAGTGTGAATGTATGTCTCAAACACTTCTGCCATATTTTCATGTCTTTTTCCCAGGAACGGAGCCCCAGTAATGTGAAAGATTCAATCTGAATTATAAATTAAAGGTGTTATTTTAGAACTGTGTGTCCTTCTAGCATTTTGTGGACTCCTTGTGGCCCAGGAGATGCTTTCATCTCACCTGCTACTTCTTCCCCTTATGTAGCTCATTCTGCACCAGCGAGTAGCCCCTAAAAGGAGGAGTTCTTGCTGCTTTTCCTTCTGCCTGGTATAGACATCGTTATTTGGGGAAGGCAGCAGGAGGGAGGTTTCAGAACTAGGAACTGGTCTCCTGTGAAAGTTGGTCTAATGGTAATGACTGTGTTTCAGCTTCTGTGTTTGAGGAAGCTGCTCCTGGGACAGCAGCATGTCTTTGTATCTTAAGAACTAACCCAGAGAGTTATGCAGACGTAATTGTTGTCAGATGTTCTACCTCACAGAGCACAGAGGATTGAAAGTGATCTTAAGTGATTAAAGACACAACGTCAAGCCTATAAGGAGCCATAAGGACAGAGACCGGGTTCAAAGTCAAAGCTGGTTCTGCTTTTTGCTTTCCTTCTCAGAACCTTGCACTGTTGTCTCTGGATGCAGATTTTATCCTGTTCTGATGACTATTGTGTAGTGAATTCAGAGAGCAGAAGCAACAGATCTATTGTAAAAATTTGCTGTTCATCATGGACATGTCTCTGTTTAAGCCTCCAAGCAATCTAGGGAGTGCATTTCTTTTGTTTATGCAACACTTGGTGCTGGACACCATGGTTTGCTTCACACTGCCTCTGTTTTTTCCTGAGCAAAAAAAAAAAAAAGATATTTTATCTAACAGATCTCTGTCACTGTGGTCACATGAAATACTGATCTACCAATGTTTTCTGCTACATCCAGGGAATGGAGGAAATTCTGCGCTGCTTTATCAAAGAAAGAAATGAAGAGATGGTTCGACAGATTGAATTTATTATCAAGCAGCTCAATTCAGGTCAGAACACATGCAGCTATCAGAGCTTTAAATCTTTCACAAAAGCCATAAAAAAGCTCATGTTTTTACTTGGCATTGGAACCCTCAAAGAATAACAATAGCGTGATAGTCTGAGAGAGGGTGAATAGTGAATGTCAGGATTTGAAAGTCATGTATTTTAAAATTTCCTTTATGTTGTAGTAATAAAGAAGAAATTAAAGGCTGAGTAAATCTCAATTCCAAAGTTTTGGGGGCTGTAAATAAAATGACCTAGTCTGTCTTCTTTTATGCCAGTGGTCTGATGGTAATGGGAGACTGCTGCCAACTGCAATAATGCAGTAGGAATTTGTAAAATAGGATTTAGGGACTAGGTCTGTCTGTGTTCATCTCTTGCTCTATTGAGGTGTAGCTTTATGTGAAATGGCTTATCTTGAACAGGGAACAGAGACAATCCTTTTTGGAGAATATGTTGGTGGGTCACAGAAGGTGTAGATGCTGTTAACACAGAGAAGGTGGAATATTTGCCTGTGACTGAAAGGAAGACTGAAGAAAGAGAAAGCAAGTCGTGAAAAGAAGATTAATTCTGGTTGAATCTTTCTGTACAGTGAACATAGAACAAGTTGAACTGCTCTATTTGGCTTTTGGAAAGAAAACACAGCCTATCTTAAGGTTCTAGCTTGTAAAAGAACAAATAAAGTATTTAAGCACCGTATTGCCTCTCTACAATATTTGTTCTCCAAGGTTATAGAACCACTCCTCTTCTACTGGAGAATGGCATTTTTAAGAGGTTTTGTCTGAACTGTTGATGAGTACAAGTTGTGTTTTCAGATTTCCAGCATAAACCTGGCCACTTTTTTCCTGAGGTAATAATTTTGTTCAAAAGTTAAAAAAAGTATTCTGTATGAGTAATAACTTTTTATGTACAAAAGCAGTATAATAATAATAATCATAATAAATAATATTTGTAGGGAGAAGTAGAGTCTCTTTTTAAAACATATTTGAAAAATAGACAAACTTGCAAGTGCACACACTTTCATTCAAGTCTTATCAGTAAATACAGTGAGACATCACCATGGATTTTATGAGAAAGTAACTATTCCAGAGTGTTTCTATTTCTGCCATTTTCCAAAATATGAATTGATTTCAGTGATTTCTAGAATGCTTATAGGTTCAAATTATTCCAGTAGTTGTCCTGAAAAGGACATGTCTATATGAGAAGGTTAAATCTTGCTCACGTAAAAGTGAGGAAATAATGAGATTCTGTTAAGTTGTACATGTGCAACTTAACTGACACCATTTTGTTTTGCTTCTTTCTAGAAGAGCCATTCAATGATAGCATTGTGTCTGACGATGAAGAGGAAGAGGCGTATGAGGAAGTAAGTATAAAGGCTGACACCTTTTAGAAAAATCCTTAACCTTTTAGAAAAAAAAATATCTGTGTCAATAAACCAGATTTGGGGTATTTTTGGTAGGTTTTGATTTTGGTTTTTACTTCATTTTTCTTACATTAACAAGAAGATTTGATCTGTTTCCATTATCTTTTCTTCATTTGAAGTCCTGCTTTTATTCTGGCAACTCCCCACCTCCGTGATAATTAAAGGATTATTGATTGGCATAAGTGAAGAGATGGGTTACTGTAGCAGTAGAAATCTTGCTTTCAAGCAGACCCATTGGGCACAGTTAAAAAAAACCAGAAGCAAATGAAACCAGTATGTTACCAGAATAGCTCATAAACAGGTTGTCACTTTTTCTTAAGGTATCATTATCTATTCAGTATGTGACTTATTTGCTGTTTAAGAACTTTGAAATATATTTACTAAATTGCTGGAAGGAAAGAAAGGGAAACAGTTATTACAAATAAGGAATAACTCCCATGAGAAAATAAAATAAAATAAGCATGAGAAGCTATGTCATAGTAAATATAAGCTGATTAGCTGTGTAATCCTGTGTCTGCTAATAGATGAATTCTATACCGCTATTTCAGCATTTTTAAAGAAGCCATCTTCATAGAGCCATGGGTGTAGACAGCACAACATATTTGATCACCTGAATTAACAAGCAGAGCAAGGTGTAAATCATGGGAGGGAATTGTTATACCCAGTCTTCACTGGTGGTGTTGCCATTTCTGCATTGCCGTGAGTGCGCAGTGGGGGCTTGAAAATACAGCGTCAGCAGTTACGTGGGAGTTTTATCTTAAGGAAAACTTACCCTATTGCATTTTTATTTTATTGAGAAGCCTTGCTTGGGAAATTTAAAAGAACAGCTATGGTAGATGTCCTGGGAACAGTATTTGTGCATACTTAGGTGTGTGTATGTGTGCACATACATTCACAGCATGTGTTTTGCCCTGAAAAAGTCAGTGACATGGAGAGTTAGTGAACTGCAAAATATTCTTGTATTACAAGTGTTACTGCAGAACATATTTACTGAAAACCGTGTTTTTAGACAAAAGGTAAGGGTTTTGTCCTGAACCAACAAAGAATGAGAAACATAAAACTTAGTCAGTTGTGTCCACGTTCTAGTAGCTCATTGCACTTTAACGGGAATGACAGTGACTGGGAAAAACCAAGTCTAAAATTTGTCCTGTTACTGCAGCGTGACAGAGTGCATTTTCTAGTGCATATTGACCCTTTTGTGTTTTGAGAGCAGATAAAAATGCAAATATCCCAACTTTAACAGGTGTGGTGTGCTCTCAGCTGCTGTGGGGTGCAGCACCCTGCAGGATCCAGCCTTTGCCTGGCAGTGTCCAGGCAAGCCTTGCACTGGTTGCATTATTTATCCAGTTTTTGTGTTGTGGCAAAATAGGTGGTGAACATGTGAGCTAATCATCCCTTTGCCTAAAGTTAGAGCTATGTAGAATTTCTGAGTTTCGCTACAAAGAAGTTTTCCTTAGCAATCAGCTCTCCCCTTTTTATTCTAAGGGAATACAGTAAACTTTTTTTCTAATAGGATTAGATTATCGTAGTTGTTTCACCTCCTGCAGTCCTGAAGTCAGTTTTTGGTAATCTTTCCACTCCTCCAACTGAAAATCAATGCTTGTGGTGCAAGATGGGCTTCCTGGAGATTTCCCCTTGCCAAAAATGCTGCTTAACACCCTTTAACTGATGTGCCAGGGCTATGAGTGTCTTGGGTATATGATGAGAATCCAAGGTGATCATTCTTTTGCTTGAACTTCAATATAATTTGTCAAAGGATGCTGGGGTTTTTTTGGGAAAATACATAGATAAGGAACTCCTTCCTGAAAGGTGTGGCATTGAATTGCATGATAATGTTGAACGCTCCCATCACTTTACCCGTTCTTGGGAATGAAAGGAAGGTGAATTTTCCTGTTCAGTCATACCCCCTAGAGGAGTTGCTCACCTTCCCAGCCAAGGCTCTACGTCAAATCCTTTTGAAATGTATTTTTGCCACTGGACCATCATGTGATTAAAATGGACTTCTGGCATTTCTTATTATTTGACTCAAAAAATAACAGTAGGCTTTTGAAACAGAGAAGTGTCCAATTCCAGTTTTTCATTAGCTTTGCCACTTTATTATAAAGAAAAGCCAAGTTTGAAACTGTTTTTAGTGTAACATTAATTGCAACACATTCTGAATCCTTACTGCTGGTGGGAACTGTAATTCTGTTCTTCTACAAGGACATCTGGTTTCTTAGTCCCTCAGTTCAGAAAATATAGTTTACAAATATCGTGGCAGTAATGCATAATGTTGTTACTTTGTTAAATAAACAAAGATTTGTTGACTCACTACCTCAATGCTTGGAACCTTTTTGTATGTTGGAATTGGAGTGAGTTATTGTTCTCAATGGTGTTCTGTGATAACATCTGATGTTGTGATCTGGAACAGAAAGTTTTGGAAAATTTTATCAAAAATCTTGCTTTTACGTAACTTTTAAACTACTACAGACTGAATGCATTTCAGGATATGTCCATATATTGCCAATTTTGCCAGTTTAGTGCCGTGCTTTCAGACTGCTTACTGGTGTTAGAATTTGTTGCTCAATGCCTTTATTTATATCTTTACAACTTAGGAAACAACAAAAAGACACTCTTATGCAGCCTTAATTTACAGATTTTGCTCCAGCTTTTATTGTTTACAAGAGCATGCAAATATTCCCAGTGCTGTTACTATTACCTTTCATGGGTTTTTTTTGCTTTTATCTGTGTTTAATTTAGAGTTGATGAATTCTCTTCTGGCTTTGAGCAGATCTTGCGGTAATGACCACTTTCTCCTAAACACTGTGGCCAAGATGCAGATGAGCCTGTTAGAGGAAAATTCTGGGATTTCTAAGGGCATCATATGCTCAGAAATTTAAGATTCTGTACTGTGTGACTCTGGAGCATAAAACCATATAAAAATTATCTATGTGTGTGCTGTTATTCAGAAATAAATTGGCTTTTGTGTTTGTCTGGTGGCTTTAAATTAACTAGTGTAGAAGTTAGTATATGCTGGCTCCTGGAGTACATACCCAGCCTTGAGATGTCAGCCTTCTGGGGTGTGTTGACACCCAAAGTCACAGTGTGTGTTTCCTGGTGCTCAATATTCTCTTGACTGGTCTGTTAAATACTAACTTAATTTATCTTCAGTATTTGATCTTTGCGTTCACTTTTTATTTGACTTGGACCATCTTGAAAAGCTGCTTGTAAAAGTGAATATGTGATATTGTAGCTCTGATTCAAAAGTTTAGTTACGAGCGGGAGCTGTGTGAAGTGACTGTACAGTGACGATTTATCAGACACCCTCTGATCCACTGTCACTCAGCACCTGGCAATAAAATCAGAGAGCTTCTGTGTGAAAATACACTTCATCCAGAGAGTACATCAAAAGAAAGAGCTTACTCACAGGGCTCAAGCCGTTACATTAAAGGGCTTTGCTGCCAACATCTGCTGCAGCCTGTGAGCAGTGGTGAACAGGACACCAATTGTGTTATAACAACAGTGGAGTGATGGCACATTGGGCAAAGTCCTTGTTTTGTACAAGGAGGCAGAGGAGGGACACTGCCAGGCTCGGTTACCTGGTAGGTTAAATAATGTCAGGGAGCAGGATTGGCTGCATTAACAAACCATGTAAAAAAAATCCCACCAGACCTATTTATAGAGCTCATCTTTGCAACTTTTTCTGCCTCCTCCCCCACCCCCAATCAAAATCAAGTACATTGTGGACTTCAGAGTGTGGTTTCTTGGTGGTGGTGGTGGGGGGCTGTTTTTTGCTTGATACAGATGATCGTTGCCTGGTCCACAAGGTTTATCCTTTTGCCATCATCTGGGTTATTTTTCACACAAACCCAGCTTTCCAGGTAATTAAGAGCTGCTTGTGACTATTTAAAACTGAGTCTAAATCTCCCTAAAGTGAAACTGCTTTTCACTTTCAGTGTGCTCTGGAGTTCATCAGAGTCCAGTGGCCATTGTTTTTAATGGAGTTTATGCAGGCTCTCTACATAGCTATACAATATACCTTTTTAGAATGATGCCTTTACTTTTGCTCATTTACTGGTTTTGACAGTCATTTTCATTTATTGGCACAACCTGTTTCAAAAGCAAAGAACATTTTCTTCGCCTGGAGTGGGTCTGTCTTAGGATATCTTGTGCAGGACAGAAGAGAATTCTTTTTAGTAGCAAAACACAAGCAAAAATGCCATCTTGTTCTTGTACTACTGGTTTTGGTTTGCTGGAGGAATCCCTCAAACTTCAAAATTTCCTGGCTTTTTGATCTATAGAAGCTGCAGAGCTTCCATGGAAGATTATTCACCCATAGTTATTCTAGAAACAGGCACAGGAGAGTGAATTCTTGGTAGTTTTTACTTGAAGTTGGTTACATTTGGGGTTTGTGAAATAAAGTCAATAGAGGATTTTTGCCTTGTTCTGTGATGTTTTTATCCTGAAATACTGATTCCAGGCTTTTTGTACCAGCCCCATATTACCAGCTTTAAAGCTTCCTTGCACACCTGAGTTTTTTGTTGCCTTGCAGGAAGACCGTGACGTCCTGGAGCCTTATCTGGACAAAGATGAGGTTTTGGTGCCTCAGCTGGGGGAGCTTTCAGGAGAGAAGCTGCTAACAACCGAGTACTTAGGAGTGAGTACCACTCCTTAGAATCTTGAAATAAATTAATTTTCTGGGTTAAGTGTTTCATTTCAGTAGTTTCATCACTTCCTTTAATTTGTTCCTTGAAGAGGGAGGTGCTACCTGCAGAGCAGTCTGAATCTTTCAGTCCGTGTATGAGCTGCTGCTCACGAGAAGCAGAACCAGTGTGAGAAAGGAGCTACCCTTTCACAGGGGGTGCTCAGGCTGTGGCTTAGTAATAAGCTACAGGCAGCCTTAGGGTTCTAGTGCTACACCAGTGACTCTGTGAGCACACAAGCAAAGTGCTGAGCAGGTTAATACTGGAACATTCTGCTGGTCTGAAATTATTTTAGAAAATAGAAAAGTTGAAAAGTCAAGTGCTGCTGCAGGCGTTGTGCCAGATCAAGTATTGTCTGTCTTACTTCAAGCAGCAAAAAGCTATTAAGTAAAAAAGCATAAAGTTTGTATGAATGCCATTTAGTGTGCTGTGACTAATTTGAGATATTCAGAGGGCTGAAGCACCTCTTCTGTGAAAATAGGCTTAGAGAATTGGGTTATTCAGCCTGGAGAAGAGAAGGCTCCAGGGAGATCTTATTGTGGGCTTTCAGTCCTAAAAGGGGCTACAAGAAAGGGGGGAATGGGTTTTGTCAGAAGAGCATGTAGTGATAGGACAAGGGGGAATGGCTTCAAACTGAAGGAGAGTAGGTTAGATTAGGTATAAGGAAAAACTTCTTCCCTGTGGGGGTGGTGAGGCATTTGCACTGAGAAAAATAATCCCAGAGAATAATCCCAGAGAAGTTGTGGCTGCCCGACCCCTGGAAGTGTTTGAGGACAGGTTGGATGAGGCTTTGAGCAACCTGACGTAGTGAAAGGTGTCCCTGCCCATGGCAGGGGGGTTGGAACTGGATGGTGTTTAAGAACCCTCCCAACCCATTCTATTATAAATGTGACTGTGTGCCATCGGGATTCGAGAGTCCAGAGTCCTGGTGATAGAAAAGTGACCTGAGAGAAGATGTCATGGAAGAGCCTACAGTGATTCCAGGCAATTTTACCCAGTGACACTGGAATGTAATTTAGTTTCTGCTGCAGTGTTTCTATAGAATTTTCTCTGTGGCTTCAGATACCTGTTTTTTCTACTGCATTTTTTTTCTTCATTTCCTGTGTATCAGATAATGACTCACACTCCAAAAATGAAGAAGAAGCGATTTGCTGGTGTCCATCAGAGTATAGATGAGCCTCTCCAGCGACCTGTGACACCAGGTTATCACAGAACGGCGTATCGAATGTAAGTCCAAACAAATGAGACCAAGTTGGATTTTTTAAGCTCTTTTTAAAAGCATAACAACAACAAAGAAAAGAAACCCACAACAATGTCTAATAACTAAACCTTCCCTACCTAAAGTGCATTGCCATTGTCACTCATTGGGG
Organism: Pomatostomus ruficeps; assembly: GCA_013400735.1. Taxonomy (NCBI): domain Eukaryota; kingdom Metazoa; phylum Chordata; class Aves; order Passeriformes; family Timaliidae; genus Pomatostomus; species Pomatostomus ruficeps. Next base: position 15,698 of record VYZT01012486.1, read on the forward strand.
ATAATTTCAAAAAAAGGAGTGGAATATTGCAGGCAGAGAAAGGTCCATTGGCTAAGGTCTCATACTCAATATAGTTGAATAAATATTTACTGATCAGGTTGGTTTAAATTTGCATTATATCCCATGTGTTCTTGCATCTTCATGTCATATATTCCATTGGAAAGTTGCACAAAGCATCTACAATGCCTGGGATCTTCCAGTTCACAAGCAACAAAGGATATTGCTCTGGGGAGGTTTGTTAGCCATCCATAAAAGGACAAATGAAAAAGAAAATGGGAAGGATAAGAATCTTGTTATGTTGGGTTTTCCTACTTTGGAAGAAATACATTTTCCATCAGAAGTGTGTGTGACACTTTGCTCTTGGTGTGATTTGGGTCAGTAGAAGTCTTATTGCAAATGGAACAAAGGAGCCTTACAGTGTAGAGCTCCTTGAATATTTTCTGCCTTCTGTTAGAACAAGTATATCTTAATTTCTGAGATGAGATTTGTCCTGTTCACTGTCCTGACTGAGGAAGTAAAATACCAGTGAGATCCCAAATTTAAATGACTTTTTTACTTTCAGTTGCTTAGTTTTGGATTTGATCAAGTCTGGGTAACTATGATACAGGCATGTTTATTGTGAAGATTTAATGTTTTCATTTCTGTGAATACTTAATCTGAGAGACTACAAGACTAACAAATATGATAATAGTACTCAAATCTCACAGGACTGGTAGAGGCAATTATGTTAAAATGAATGGGTAATCTGAAACACAACAATGTAATGAAACGACAGGTGGTTCTTCAAACACATCAGTCCTGAAAATTGTTCCATGTCATCCCCCTGCCACTCTTTGCTTTCCTGTTCATATTTTCTATTTCTTAAAATACATTTCCTCCTCACTTTAGTGTGGAAAATGGGTAGAGACGGTGAGGACTGATTTGGGCTGTAGTTGACTCTGAGTGAAGTCTGTTGTTTTGAATAAGGAGTGGTCACAGCTTTGCCTTGCCTCCCACTGTCTTATGCTGGCATTTGCATTCCTACACGCAGGTGACCCGACTGGGAGCCCTCCTGAGTCATCCAAATATACCTTTTTGTCAGGTGTACCATTCATAGGGAATTATACATATTACGTTACCAGGGCCCTGGAATGTTGTCTTGAGTTTTGCAGTTTCTCAGTGTTTCTCTTTGCTGTGATACTTTCTCACACATTCTTCTGTAAACATGGCCATGGTTTCTTAACAACTATCTATGTTTTGCTAACTGTCTGTGTTGTTTATCATTCACTATCCTGGGTGGAGAAATATGATAGATTGATGCCTTGACCAATAGAATTGAGAGGTGGTGATTTCTACCTCCAATCCACGGTGATTTGTAAAAACATATAAATAAAGGCAGAGGGTTCTGCCCTCTCTCTCTTTTTGCCCTCTCCGTTTGCTGTCTCTGTGTAGTCCTTTATTTGGCTCTCCTTTTGGCTCCTGCGGCCTAGCCGACCTGACCGGTGCTACACTGGAACAGACAAGTGTAACATACCAGATCTGGGCATGGACAAAGCCCCAGAAGACATTTATTTTTTTAAAAAGCAAGATGAAGGAAACAAACATTTCCAAAGCAGAAGAATTTTTGGCTATCCCAGGGCAGAATTTGCCTTGCAGTCTTAATTTTTCTTCTGAGTACTGGCCTGGATAAAATGGTATTTGTTTGAGCATGGCACCGACTTTGTCTGCCTAGTATAGCCTGAATGTGAATTTGGAGTTCTGACTTTGTGTCCTTTCTCACAGTGGTCAACTTTTTGCACCATCATAACATCCACAGTTCTTGCAAGGCCTCTCCCTATATATATTAAATGTGTGTGCTCATGTGTCAGATGAAAGCAGCAACTAATTAATATATTAGCTCATGTTGGTAAAATAGTGATTATCTAATCATTTTCATGCAGTCTTCCAAAAGAACTGCAGGCCTTAAAAATCTGGACTGGCTAATGCTTGATTAAATATACATTGCCACTTTACTGTGGGCTCAGGGTTAGAGTTGAAGGTTCTACCTCCCTTGCACAGTATTTTACCCATGGTGGGCTTGGAGACCTGGACTGCTTCTGTGGAGTTGGCTGTTAGGGCAGTGTTATGGTCTGCTTTTTAAAGTTATTAGAAATGCCTCTGCCTGAATTAAGATGCAAATGAGACCTTATGCCAAAGTCAATAGTATGGGTTTTATTTGATAGCAAATATGAGAGAGAGAGAGAAAAAAAGGAAGAGAAAGAAATAGAAAAGAGGTGGGGGTACAGAAAGAGAGTGACAGAGACAGATTAAAGAAAACACCACCACTCCGTGGATCCCAAGGATGTTCCGTTGATCCTCTCCAGCTGGTCGTCTTAGTGGTGAGGGTGTCCCGAAAAGCACAGAATCCAATGGACAAATATACGCTCAGGCCAGATGGGAATGCCCAGGTACCTCCCCCTGGAGTGGGGGGCAGTTTGACAGAGTCTCTTGCAGGAGACTCTGGGTCTGTTGCGTCACATGCAGTGCCATGGTGCAGGGCCTCAGGAATGAGTCTGGGCAGCGCTTTGGGGGTTCTTTGATGGGTTATGACACCCCCTCAGCTGCCTCCCACATCAGTGTCCTGGGGATGTGGCCTGTAGGGTTGGGGTTTCACAGCTGGGCTGGTTTCTGTAAGGGAGGATGGGTGTTCAGTGCCTCTGACCACACACCTGAAACCTCCTCCTCCATCCTTGTTTGGGGGGAATCTGTGTAAACCTGGCCTCTGTGGGCTGTGGTCTCCCCCACCCCAAACCCAGCCAGGGATGATTCTCTGCTGCATTTGGCTTTCTTCTGGATGCATTCCTTTCCCTCAGCCTTGCTTGCATCTCCCTAGACCTGAGATGATGTAACTATCATGTCCCCTTTATCTTACCTAGGTGGCAGGCATCTTCAAGGAGGGGTGGGCTTCTCTGGTTATAGCTTCTTTATACAGTTTTTGCTATAATGGGCAAAACTCCTTCATAACAATGTTTAAGGCATGGACCATTTCAGTCCCTGACAGGTAGCCTTACAGCCTATTTAGAAAGTATATTTGCAGGAATAAATCATCATTACCACTAGAGTGTCTAAGCATTACATTCTTGCTTTATCAGTGGAGAGAAAACCAGCTTGTGAAAATGAAGTGACTTTCCTATGAGAAGTCAAAAAAATGGTGTCAAACCCATGGGAACGGCTTTTATTTCCTGGTGTCGTGTACTGCAGTGCAATTTTTGCATCAGAAATAATCTCTGGAAGTGATTGCTGCCTCTCTTTAGCACCATCTACCCAGGCAGGGTGTTTACTTAAGTGTCCTGGGATCCTGGAGTGACGTGTGTCTCGTATTTTGGCACAACTTGAATCTTCTCAGTTGTGCAGCTCATGCCTTTGCAAGATGGCTTCAGGTCACTGCTGGATACAAATTAAAAACACATTTCCATCATGCTGGTTCTGGTAGCTCTTGGTCTAAGAGAAGTGTTAGTTTGATGGTGTGAAGCAGCCTTTACAGATTGCCTCGCTGTGCAGACTACAGCGGAGAAACGTAAACAGCAGAAATCTAACACTGTGAAAATACGTGAAAATTAATTTCCCTCCTGCTCTGCCCAAATGGTAGAAATAATATGAGTGTTTGGTGCTCCCATGTTTTAAGCAGGAAAGAAGTGATACCACCCTGAATGAGAAGTTTGTCCTTTATATCTAACTAATTTGTGTGCAGGAAGCTGCAGTGAGTGAGATGAAGACATTCTTGAACTACATTTCGCAGCAGAAAAGGAAAAGCTTTGATGGCTTTTATGCTGTTCTAATTTTAGTACAAATTCATTTACTAAAATAAGGAAATACTCACTTGGAAATTATTGCAAGACGAAGACAAGAACAGCTTAGCTGCCTTAATTTGAAAGCAGTATCTGAACTGGATGTGTTTCATACTTTAAATAATTTAAGTGGCTTGTTTTACATGAAATGTCATGAAAAATGTTAGACACTTTTGCCCTGCATAGAGCTTGTCTACCGGATACAATCCGGGACAGTTCATCTGAAGTCTCATATTCAGCAGAGTGGTTAAACTATATAAAAAATTTTTGTAAATGCTTGCATTCAGAACTGAAGTGAATATAATTTGTTTGAAGTTCTTCATGTGAGACTCAATATAATATATTCCATTTAAAAACATCATGAAAGAGGAAGCAGTTGATGAGATACTATAACGTATCTCTTTGAGTTGTTGGTTCATACCTCCAAAAGGAGGGGGGGTGGAGATCTCTAGTGCTGAATAGAAGTATTCACACAGAAATTTAATGCAGAATAGCCACTGCACATGTAGCAGCCATTCCATGCTAATTTTTCTATGACTTCCCAGTGCAGACAAGGCTCTAGTTACTTCAGATGAATTGTCATGGGATCCCTGTATGGACAAGCTCTTGCTGTATGGAGCTGGGGGAGTCAGGAAATACTGGAAAGCTGCCTTCTTTTTCTTTTTTTTCATTTTTCCCTCCTTCTTTAAAGACTCACTGGCTGAGATCACTCAAGGGGGCCTGAACTACTTAATATTCTGCTAGCTATTTCCTTAGAAACTGATTTAGCTGTGAAACCATTAACTGCCTCCTTGGACTGCATCATTTTTACTAGAAATACAGTTTAGTTACTTTAACCTGATATTGGGCAGGGAAACTTTCCATGTCTGCCAACTTGTTTTCACACACTTTTCATATTCCTCTCGCTTCTGCTGTGTTTTATTGCTTACTACAAAGCAATCGTGTCCCTGTTCTGTCCTTCAGCTGCTTCAGTTTCCCATTGATCCACTTCACTTGTGAAATCAAGAGTTCTCTTTGTTTTAAGTCTGTGTTGCATATTGCTCTTTAAAGTAAAATCCTTGTAATATTCAGAAGCAAATCTTAAATCCTTAAGAAAGCTAAGTATTGAAGACCTCTCCATTTCTACAGTCTTTTTCTTTAAGTGTCATGGTGGTATTTTGGGTCTTCAGACTGCAGGGAGTTATGGTTTCCTTTCCTCAGCTTTTTTATTGCAGTAGGAAAAAATGTTAATTTCAAATACATCTGATGTCAGCTGGTTTGGGGGAGCTACAGTCAAGCAGTTAAATTATGTCCTTAGTACTGGTTAGCAATATGAAATATAAAATAATTTCAGTGTGTACTGTGTCATTACAGGCAATTAGAAGAAATTAGAATTTACTCTGATGCAACTTTTTATACTGTAAGCATTCACCTTGCATTCTCTTTTCTCCTCCAGGCCAGAAAACGATACCAGTTCTTGTCCTGATAGGGATGAGAAGCTGCAGTCTCCACCGAGTGGTCATTCTCCCATTTGTGGTGGGAGCCAGTCCAGCAGTTCTGACCTTTGCATTTCCCCTTCATGTAAGGATGGTCTGTGCATGCTGTTCTTAATTGCTGATGTCTTCCTTCACTGGGGCAGGTGTTGGGGGCCTGGATTGTGTGTTGTAGATTGGGGATTTTTTAGTGTAGTGTGGAAATGCCCCTCTCTTTATAGAGCCGGGGTCAGTGTGCAGGGCCTTGGGGCACACGGCAGACTTGGGCTCGAGCTGAATGAATGGCCACAGAAGGTAACGTGTGCTCAGCAGGCACCAATGGTCTCGCTTGCCTCGCTCCATCTTGCTTCCTGTGGAAGTGCCAAGGATCAAACCCAGGGCTTCCGATGTGTGAAGGATACTCTGCAGCGTCCCCTGCCCGGGGAAGGAGCTGCAGCCAGAGACAGTGCACTTCCCAACAGGCAGAGCCCCTTGCTTGATCAAATATACCCTTGTTTGGATCTAAATGAATCACTGTCTGCTGGCACCTGCAGGCTCTGCTGGCTGTATCTCTGTTAGAGCTGAAGGCAGCTGCAGTTATCTGCTGAGATTTGCAACTGCATTCAGACCATCCAGGGCTGTGGAGGATGGGCAGCCCGGTGCTGTGTGGCTGCCTTGTGGGTGATGCTGCTAAAGAGTCTGCCCTTGCAGCTTCAGCTGAAATGAATGCAAACTCAGCTGGGCCTGAGAGCTCAGAAACACGTGATGGAATTTAAAAGGTTATAGCCTTCTGAAATACTCAATTGCTGAACTTCTGATATCCACGAGATCATGGAACTTCGGATGTGGGACTTGCAGCCTTTCTGCAGGGATTCATTAACATTTCCAATTACGGATCTAAGGCAAAATGTTCAGCAGTCTTAGATAAAGGATCTTGCAGCATATCCAGGACAGAGTTATTAATAAGTTCGGGCAAAGTGTGCCTTTTCTTTTCTGAAAAATATGCTTTGAAGCAGTAAAGGAATAGCATACTTTTTACTTTCTCTTCTATTTTTTTAAATTTCCTAAAGGAAATGAAAGGGATTCTGAGAAAAGTAACCGAGGTCTTGCAGACAGGAATTCACTTGCGTAATGCCTAGAGCAGATAAATGTAACATGCTGAAGGAGCGCGGCCGTAGGATAGGAGCAGGAGAAGCTCCTGCCCAGGATGGGCACTTGGGTTTGTGCTGTTGTGTAGCAAGGAGAGCTACTGTTCTTGGCCTCGCTGTGCACAGTAACACCTTGAGTACAGCTCAAGGGTTTGGCTGGCCAAGGGCACCAACTCACACCAGCAGAGGTTGTAAACCAAGAAAAAGCATACTGACTTGGCAGTTTTCCTGTAAAGAAGGAAAAAAATAAGGGATTTTTACATACCCATGCATTATAAAGGAAATTAAGCCAAGTAGTTATCAAAGGTGTTCATATTTGATGTTTTAAAGTGTAATTGGATGCAATTCCTAAGGCGTTGTGCAGCCACCCAGAGCCCAAGTGAACCAGATTCTGATATCTTTCCAGTGAGATTTATTCACTCACATCTGTCATTTTTACTGTGCTGCTGATGCTGCCTGATAGTTTCCTTGTGGAGATTTGTGATGAAGTTTAAATAGGCAGCCTGAGTCAGTCAGCAAAGTAAATGTTGTTAATTTTTGATGAATATTGATTTAAAGTCTTCCTGCTGAAGAAATCTCTGCCAGCTTAAATGTTTTATTTTGTCAGAAATTTGCTTGTAGCCTCTGTTTAAAACAGTCTGTTAGCTGCCTTCAGTCAAAATTATATGCAGGTGGCTACTAATAAGACTACTAGATTATATTATCTTCCTGTAGATAAATCTTTGAGGTCAGAATATACAGCATATTGCAAGTTTATATGCATTATACATGTAAAAAGACAAATAATTTTTGTGTGTGACGGAGAAAATTTTTCCTAGCATTAATCCAGGCTATAAAATAACACTGAGCTACTTGAAAGATGGCCTGAGGTTTGTTTCAGGTTTTTGCAAGTAGCCAGTGACATATGGAGACAGTGCTTGTCTTCCTTATCTTTTGGGATTTAGAAAAGAGGTGGAAGAGAAGAGAAAAGAGAGACTGCACTGCTAGACTCCCTTGTTGTTATGTCAGTGACAGGACTTCTATTCTGCAGGGTGATAATAGAGCTGGGTCTTTGAACATCTCCTCTTTTCCAAAAGGCAATGGGAATTGGAATATTTAACTTGAAAAGGCTTTAATTTAAGACAATGGAAAATAAGCCCTTTCACTTCTATTGCCTTCTAAGATACAGCAGGGAACAGAAAGGTGTAAAAATAATGATACTGCTTCTAGAGGCTCTCATGATGCTCTGCCAAACATCTCTGCTGTGCAATAAATACGCTGTTTATTGACTTCTGATCATGGTCTCGTGGTCATTCGGCAGTACCAAGAACCTGCTTATTTCAGAATATGTGTTTTTCAGCATCACATGAGTACTTTGGGACTCAGAGTTTCATGCAGCCAAGTCGTGAAATGAATAGTAAGAGACAAAGAGTGAAAAAGGCAGAATAAAAGCTTCATGTGAACAATTAGCCTTGTCAAGGTCGTATCTATCTCAAGGAGGCTAAGTTTAGCCTCAAGAAACCTTGATCCTCTTTTGTTTTCTAAAAATTAGCATAGTTCTTAATGTCTTTCTGGAAATATTTGGTGGTTCTTAAATTGGTCTGACTTTGGGTACATTCTCTCCCCCTTTATCACTTTGGTAAAGAATCAATAATTCTTGCACTCTTTTATTTTTTGTCTTCTGTGAGCAGAAAACTTGTGGACCAAAGATGAACCCTGGTCACCTTACTACACTAACTATGCTGAATGCCAGACAGAACATGTGCTGGGCAGCAAAATGTCTGTCTGAGAGTGACCTGATCTGCATTCTTATCAGCATGAGAGAGCAAACAAGGACAGCAGCCTGTCCCGAGCATGGCAGGAACTGAGCTAGGGATTTTCCCTGAACTTTTATTGGACTTGCATGTCTCGGTAGCCTTGTGATTCTAAGGAAACTGAATCCTTCACTTCTCCATTAGTGTAAGGCAGAGAGTCTGACAGAAGTGTAAGACACTGCTTTTTGTCTGCAGTGGCTCTGTTACTGTGGGTATGTACAGACAGCTGCAAGGGGTTGTGTTGCTGTGGCTTTAATGAGACACTGGACACAGCTGATGTGTGTTCACTGGGGGTCTGCAGGCTCCTATGCCATTGCAAGTGCAAAGTGTAGCCAGTTTTGTTTTCTAACTGCAAAGGGCTGGAATTACCACACTTGGCAGCTGTTTTGCTCAGGTGATAAGCCATAATACACTCTCCCACAGGAACTCAGTAGCCTGCCAAAACCTCAAGATTTCCTTCGTACATCAGTGATGCCTGATGGTTTTTGTCTTTTCTTTTTATACCCTTTTTATACATTTTTATACCCTTTCCCTTTCCTTGTACCTTAGCCCTACATGTTTATAACCCTTGTAGTCTGATGTTGAGCTCAGTTTGGGGGTTCTCTGAGGGGAGAAGACGCAACATCCCCACTATCTGAAAACCAGAGGCTCCAACCTTGGATGGAGCCTCCTCTCTGGAACATGTTTTTTTAAACTAGGCTGTAGTCTCACTTGGAGGGGGTGTAATTAGAATAGGGGACAGTTACCTCATTTGTTAAGTTTCTTATTGGGGGATTTTAGGTAGATAGGCTAATTTGTGAGGTCCGTAAATTGTATCCGCGTTGTACCCGGGGTGCGCTGCTCGGCTTGTTTCCACCCTTGACGCGTTGTGCACCCGGATCCCATTAAAACCAAGGTAATACCCTTTTCCCTATACCGCTGTGTTTGCCTCTTATTTTTACCAGCCCTTAAGGCATCAGGAGGAACTGTGAGTTGCTTATACTTCTAATAAAGCTGTAAAGAGACAACTCACTGAACTGTGTTCCTTTTTTAAACAGCAGTTGAAATGAAGTCATCTGAAGCATTCTCATCAGGCCATAGAATGGACCGACACATCCCAGCTGGTGATACCGTGTCTTCTCGATCTGCTGACTTCACTGAGGACAAAGTAAATGGTCAATCACATAGGTATGATCTATCCAGAGGATACCGAAAATTGTGAGAGGAGTCTGACTGGATTTACCAGCTAATTCCATGCTGCTGTAAAGACAATCTGTGAAGTCATTTGATGTATGATGTAGTCTGGCCTGAGACAGCTGTGGTGGTGCTTGCCAAACAAAATACCCTTTGCTGGGCCAGAGGCAGCTGTTCAATTTCTAAGCATCTGGTTCAGAATGGGAGAAGTCTCAAGCAAGACATTATTAATGAACTTCACATGTATGCTCAACACAGCCTTCTGAAAATAAAACTTCCTGATTGCTTCCTTAGATGATGAGACTCAAGCCCATGAAAAATCATTTATTAGTAAAGAAATACGTAGGACTGTGGGAACAGGACAGGAATTAACATGCAGAAGGAAGAAAAAATAAGCATTTAAATGGGTTAAGAGTGTTTAAACATGTGGAGTTGCTGGCACTGCTGACCAGAGTCCCTCATTTATCCACTAGATGGGTATAGCAAAGGAGACAAAGTTCTGAGATCACCCAGCAATGGGTTTCAACTCTTCCTTGAAATTATTCCTGTAAAATGAAAGGCCTTGTTCTCCTTATCCTGTTCATACCTTGAGCCCTCTGTGAAGCCTTTGTCATGTGTACAACTGTGATGTTATATCTTGGATGCGAACAAGGAATTCATTAGCAATTGGACCAAATTCTACCAAAGTTTTCAGGGCCTGCATAGTCTTTCAGACATTAACAGCTTTTTCCGATAGCTAATTAGATTGGGCCAAGTTTTAAACAGTTAGTGTAGAAATTTTAAAAGCAAGTACATTCCAGAACTAAAACAGAATGGGTGAAGATGTGTTAAAGGAAAGGTTTTACCAGCTCTTTACACACCTGATTTTTCAGAAGTGCTTGGTTACTTGTGTCAATTACAGCTCTAGCACATCCGAAAGATTCTATGCATAGAACTTTGTTTCCTTCAGGCCTACAGATGCCAGTGTGTGGTTTTGGGTTTTTCGGGGCGTTGGTGTGGCTTTGATTGTTTGGTTGGGTTTTCTCCCCAGTTGTGCTATTTCCATGGTGAGATCTGAGAAATTATACATTGTCAACAAATTATCACTGGTTTCAGCTGAAGTGTTTGGTAGTCATACCTCTGGCCCAGCACTGCTGGTTTTATTTCTGTAGCCTGTTGTAACAGTAGCGAAGCACATAATAGAAATACCAATAGACCATAAAAATTTATGGCCAAATTGTTTGCTTTGTGATGGACAGAGAGATATTATTTTTCAGAACTTTGCTTCCAAGAAGCAAGTCAAATTGGCAGCATCTTGTCCCCAGCCTTAGTGAGAGGCATTGCTTCTCTACATAACATATTATTAAAAAGGTGTGCTCCCAGTAATTTTTACTATTTGTTCACAAATGTATGTCTAAATCTCAGGATGGATTTTGTAGAAGTGAAGGCACAGGTGCAGTATCCTGCAGAGGAAGATCATATCTTTTCATCGTGTGTTTCCTCAGCATGCATGCAGTAATTTGGATTTCCAAATGCAGCCTCAAGTTACGGATATGGGAATGCAGCCACTCGCAAAGAGAGCACAGGGTTTTCTGTGTCAAGGGTCTTTTGTTACTATGTTGGTGTTATGTTGGTGTTGCAATAGCTGGACCTGCCTTTTCATTCTTTCACTCTTGGATGCAGACTATAATTTGTTTGCAAAACAAACAGGACCAATAAATCACTGCTTTGCTCATAGTTTTGTCCACTGTAAGAAATGTCTCCTTCCTGGAGGCAAGTACCTATTAGGCAAATACCAAGACCTTCCTAGAAGAGGTATGTATGAGAAAAGAAGGGCTGAGTTGGGCTGTAGAAGTGGTCACTTCTCCTTCTCCTCTTCTGTAGCAGTATAAATTGGGAATGTAACTGCACAGAGATGAGTGAAATGGTGCAAAATCAGAGAGAAGAATGAGACCGTAGTAGTGACATTTCTCTTGCAGTTGTTTTATTTCCACAGGAGCAAATGATTGTTCCAGCTGATGCAGGTCAGACTGGCAGCTGGTCTTGCATTGATATTCCCTGTTGCATTTTGATCATGTGAGAATATAACTCTGTTGTGCTTTTTTTAGCCAGTCAAGGACAGATTTGTAACAAACTTCAATCTACAATTGTGACTGACTGAAAAAGCAGGGGTTTTTTTTGTATTATGACTATGTATAGTATCATCATGATAAAAAGGAGCTTCAACTCTGCAGGACATTCTTATGTCTCTGTTAGCCTTGCTTTTCTGATAATCTGGTAAAAATGGCCAAAAGTCCAAGTGTATTCTTGGAGAAAATGGTCTAATTCATCTTTATGTTCAAGTCGTGTCTTATCTCCTGGTCGATTATTCTGATCCCAGTGTCGGTCTGTTGTGCACATTTTAAGAGAAAATTATTTCAGTTTTTCCAAGTAAACAGTTTTCTTTCTTCTCAATGCAAACGTAGGGGTTTGTGTGAGTTCGTTGTGGGTTTGGGTATTTTTTGTTTGGTTGGTTTTTATTTTTTTTTTCTTTGAGCATTTACCACACCTTGTCATCAATGACTCCTTTGCCAAATGCTGAAGAACATTTTCCCACACTAGATTTTGCTCCTTCTTTCTTCAACTCATCAACTTTCAAACAATACAAAATAGGAGTTTTAGGTGTTATCCTCAGGATTAGTTATTTTCTGTTGATCTCAACCTATTTATTGATGCAGTAAAAGATGAAGTGGTTCTGTGATATTTGGACACATGGAAAGCCAGATCTGCTCTGCAACCTTTCAGAAAAACAACAGATTTTTTTCATCTTTACAGTTTTTGCTACCAGCCTATTTCAAATAATCCTTTCCTGGAGAGTTTGCAGAGATGGGAACCATTTTGTGTGACCACCGTGTATCTCTTTCCTTGGCACAGGGATGTGACTCTGGTTGCATTGCTTTGCTCTGTCTCTAGTCTGGCTGCCGAGGGTACTGCCCTGAAACCGTGGAGGTGGTTGATGGCTATAAAAACACTTTTTTAGTGTATGGGAATACAGATTCAAGGTTTTGTTATCTATTGTTGAATAAGGAAGAAAAAATATCATTTGTGGCTCAAAAACTGCCTTGAGGCACCTTGAGGTGAATCTTTCTTTTTTATCTACCTAGGAACATCATAGCATACATAAGATTATGAAGAGCACCAGTGAATTAAAAACCCAATTCACTTGAACTAACTCACTTCACCGAAGTGGGTAAAATGACAAAAAAAGCCATAACAATGAGACTATTCTATGGAGAGAAAGATGTTTAAATATCTCTGTGGTCCACGCCTTGAGGTTTTATCTAGCCAGTCTTGTCTTTTGGTGTTGTTTTACCAGTCTGTTTCTGCTGCCATCTGCCACCTCCTCCTTTGAAGCTGAGACAAGTGTTAACACTCGTAATGCTCACAGGTAGAGGGCTGCAGAGATGGTTCTTGGCAGAGCAGTTAGCATGTCTCTGCCCTTAATAGTTAGCATATACATATGCAAAATACAGACAATAAAGCTATTTAAAATACAAAAGGAACACTTCCTCAAATCTCCCTGCAAGGTGAAGCAGGGCTATGGAAGGGCTAATCAGCACTGACTCAGCAGCATTCCCAGGGGAGGAGGGGAGATTAAATATCTTGAAAATCCTCCTAATCGCTCCTCCTGATGGTCACAAAGAGTTCTTTTGAGGGAGATAATAAACGCGGGGACTTTCCATTTTAATCGCCCGATTTTTAGATAGCGCCTATTTTTTTCGATGTCCTGCCTTTGACTCTTTTATTTCCTTTTTAAAATATGATGAAGTTTTTCATGTGGCTGTTACTTCAGTTTAACCTTTTCTCCTTTTAAGAGAAAAAACGACTCACTAGTGCAAACATTAATATAGATTCAGAATTATTTTAGAGACTTGCTATTTCCTGGTAGCCTCCATTTTTGTACCTGCGAAAAAGTATATTTATGCTGGGGGCTAGGAAGGACAGTGTATCCTCACACAGTTATTGACTAAATTTTAAAGAATGGTATTTTTGCTGTGCATGCAGACTGTGAAATAGCAGCACCTGGTTTATGTTCTCAGTGTGAACAAGGAACTTGTGTGTTTAGGGAATTTATTTTATAGATGCCATCACAGATCTTTGCTCTTTTGACAAAGCCTTCAGGGAGTTCTACAAATCTTATCTCAGACAGGAGCCAGGGAGGCTGCCTACATCTGCCAAGATTGACCTATACCTGGAAGAAATCATGGTGTCTGTGCCCTAAAAGGATGTCTTCCTGTGCTGTAGCATATCTGTGTATTTATTGTACCCCAGAATGAGTCACTGGATGTGATAAACACAATGGAAAACAAGCTAAAGATCAGTTACTGGTTTCCAGGGAATTTAACTGAACCTGTTCTATCCTGTTGTGCAAAGAGTGAGGTTTGGGTAGGACAGATAGGTCGATGGAGCCAGGTTGGAGGCTGTGCAGTGAGCACACGTCCCAGGGCAGTAGCTGTGATGCCAGTGGTTCCATTTGCAGTCTCCCTGGGTTTTGAGCACCTGCTGTGCTGTCGCAGCACGTACTGCAGGTTTCACTTGGTTGCAGACCTACTATGCATACATATTTCTCCATGCATTGCTAACCCTTTCCCTCTCCTTCTACAGCGAGTTTGCCTCAGCCTTCACCAGCAAACCTAAGATCCCTCGCACTCCTGAAGGGCAGAGCCCCAGAAAGGGAAAGGTCCCAGCCATTGCCCCCCAGTTCTCTCAGTCTGGACCCCAACAAACAAGCCATCCAAGCTCCTCGGCATCATCCACAAGGAGCAGACAGAGTAAGTGGAAAAATACATCATTCTGTTTGTCCTTCCTTGGGGTGGGAAAGGAGGGAGCATTGCAAAAACTCTTCAGGAATGAAGTCGTAGGCTACAAATGTGCCAGGAGTATATGACATTGTACTTGTCATCTGCAGGATGTACAACCATGTAATTACATCCTGCTGAACACTGCTCCTATTTCCAGGCTGTCATGTGAGCAGTTAAAAGACATGCTTTTTCCTGTCTCTGGGTGGAGAAAAGTGGCCCAAATTCTCAGAAGTTTTTGGGGAAGCTTACGAGTCTCAGATTAGACTTTCTGAAGATGCCATCAGAGTTATTCCTTTTCTTTAGACACTTGTTCATCCCACTGTGTAACTCATTTGATGTTCTTGAAGTCGGATCCCTGGGTGTGTCTGTGTTGCAGCTGAATGTAGAGCAGATGTCAGGCAGCTCAGGAGATGGCTCAGGGCAGCCTGGTAAACAGAGAGCCAAGCACGGTGTGCTGCTTGTGGCAGTCACCTTTCTGCTGGAGACTGGTACTCAAGAACCATATGGCTGTGCTGTGGCCTGCAAAAGTCTGTAAGTACTTCATCTGCAGGGGGTTCAGAAGAGAGGATGGCTTTGACTTGAGGATGGAGGAAAAGGATGGACACTTGCACTAAGCCAGGCAGCACAAGCTCAATGCAGCGGAAAAATTGATCTTGGATGCTCACACATCAGTAAACAGGTGTGGTGTGTCAGCTGTGGAGGTTTTTTGGGGTGGAGAGGAAGAAAGGTGCATTCCTCAGTAATGAGCAAACTTTTTCCCAGGCATGTAGATAGGAAAAGCTGGATTCAAATACAGCTCTGTGTCCATTATCAGTGAAAATGGCAGGAGCAAACGCATCCTAACAAGTTTTGTGATGATTATTTGATCACAAAGTAACATCAGCTCTGTTCTTTAGCTGTAACTGTTACCTTGAAACATTTGACCAAAACATAGTAAGTCTCAATAACTTCCCAAAAACCTCAAAATATGTGTATATCATTAGCTACTCATTACAGATACAGAAAATTAAATGAAGATAATTTAAATAACTCAGTTAATCAGTAACAGAGTTGGAAGGAGCATTCTGAGCCTTTTGTGTTGTTCACTCATTGTTCCACGCAGTTGCATGTGCAGGGAAGTGGTGTGGTTTCATTCAGGGAGTACAGGTAGGGCATTGGAAGGGAATGTTCTTGGTGGTGAAGGGAGGTTTTGACCTGGAGACTCCTTGCTTCAACACTCCTGTGCTGAGGTAATACAGCTCTTTCAGCTTTACCTTTGCTGCGTGTGCCCCGAGTTTCACCTCTGACATCAGCGCTCTCTGTTTCCTGTGACAGCAGCACTGCTCTGCCCTGACTGGATGCTGTGTTAACACCCAAGAGTCTGTCCCTGGTTCCTGTTTCGGTTCATTTCCAGAAGCATTGGCCCATTGAAAAGAAGCCCTAGTGAAAAAAGGAAAAGCATAGAGTGTGTGTGTTTGCGCACAGAAATCTTCTGCATGTTCTAGTTTCTCCAGGGCAGCTGTACCCTCTTGGTGGAGGAAGATGTGAGATACAAATGTTGCTTTCAGGAGGCTCTGGAGCAAGGTCCTTTTCCAGTGGCACAGTGTTGAAAGTATTTTATTTTTAAATTGCTTTAAAGTAGATCATTTGGGGTTCTCTGTGGATTCAATATACATGATCTGTTAGTCCAGATACTTGAGCTTTTCTGACTTGTATTATTTAATTTGTTTTACGCTATACCTCTTCTCTTTGCTGTGTCTGTGCATCTTAAAGCTGAATGTGTAACAGGCATCCTGACTTGCTTTGTGTCCATTTATCGTTTCTCCCAATTTTTCTCTTGGGATTCCAGGTTGTCATTTTCTGTCTGTCCACATGTGCCACAAGCCAGTGTCAGCAACTGAATGTTCTACTCTTTCTGCTAAAAATAGCAAAGAAATTATTTTGCAAACAAGTCATCTTCCACTTACTCTGTGTACATGTATGCAGCCTTGTTGTCTGCTGTCACAGAGCACCAATTAGTTCTTGTCCATCCTGCAGGGGCTTTCACACCGCTGTTTATAGGTGGGAAGAGTTACGTGAAGGTTGTAAGGATCAGATTTTTAAAGGACTAAAAACAGTTTTAAGCACCTATGCTGAAACTTGAGGTTCTCAAAGGTGATTCTCAGCTGTTACCTAAAGATACAGGGAAGGGTCTGAAGTGAGCCCCTAATGTTTCCCTAGTAAAGCTTGGTGCTTACTGCTCCTTTAATTTCCTAGCTGACTCATCTGTAGGTCAAAAATGGTATCAGATGCACAGATACCAGCAATCAGTAGATTCCAGCAGTTGCTGCCTCCCATTTGCCTGCTGCATAGGTATGTAGGTTTTTACATATTAAGAGACTCTGTTCCAGTGGAAGACTTAATTTGTGGGTTTCTTGGTATTTCTGGAGAAATGCAAGTTTTTATAGCTGATGGACATGATGAGAAAAAGATGACTCTGGTTTTACCTGTTGCATTCACTAATTTTAGGGGCACATTTTTAGCTTGATTTTAGTATTTATTGCAGGTGTATTTTCTGGAAACAAGTTGATTTTATGTAAACCTACCTGAACTAGCTAGACTGCTCCTCTTGGAGCCTGGAGTGTGTGGAATGCCTGAGGAATGCAGAGGAAGCCCAGGTACTTAGTGCAGCTACAGGCCTGGGGCCAGATTCCTGCCCGAGATGCAGCCCCTGCTGTTAGCTGAACTCTAGAGCAAAACCAGGCTCCTCCAAATAGAACCAGCTATGCTGGGTTCCCCTGTGATTTCCACTTCCAGGCTGGCACAGGGATGACAGTGGCAGCATGGCTGGAGCATAGGGTTCCACAGAGAACACAGGCGCCTCCAAATTTAGACCTTTTCAACTGTGCTCCATGTGAACATGATTGAATGGTTTAATCCACTCTGATCCTTACTCTGTATCTGTTCCAGGCAACTCTGCATGGCCGTGCTGAAGCTGTTTGCAGTGCACCAAGTTGTGTCTAGGGCACTCTGGAGCTAGGGCAGTACTAAAAGAATGGGGAATGTTTTCTGTGGGGAGTGCGACTGGGCCCTGGTGACTCCCTTTCAGTTGTTTCAATATCCCCTGAGAAGGGGTTGCCATGAATACATTCTGCATTTTCAACTTGCAGCATCAGGAGCTAAAGTGCCTTTCTGCATGTTTTTTGTGATGTTTGTGTCCCTGTACAAGTTGAACAAATGTTGCCCTCAGGCAGCTTCTATCTTGTAATAAATCCTGCTTTCAGCTGACAGACCCTTTCTTGCTGTTTTTCTGCAGGCAGCCAGTCCTACAGGAAGTGAGAACAGTTCCTTTCCTCGAGAATCACCTGTCACATTGTTGAAGGACAGAGCCAGCTTCCTGTAATGAGCTTTACTGGTGACCTACAGGGGAGAGAGAGGTTGTTGACATCGCAGGCCTTGCACGGGGATTCAGGATTATCTGATGGGATTCCTCTGTGGTCTCTGGAACTGGCTAAGACAAGGGCCTTGTTATTACAATTCAAGGTCTCAGCAGCAGCCTAGGACTGACATGGGAGACGGATATTTGCTGATAGTTTACTCTAAAGTGACATTGCCACCTTGAGAAGAAACTCTTGCTCTCTGCCTTCTGTGTCAGAGTAAATGGCCTTTGGAGGCAGAATGTAGGCTCAGCCCAGGAGTCTTACCAAGCAACTGTTTTTTACATATTGCTTGCTGAAGCAGCTTGCCAATCACTTTTTTTAAATTTTGCCTTTATGACTGGGTAGGGAGATATCTGTGTTCAAAGGATCTGCAAGAAGAGGGACAGCGTCTGCCACGTGCAGAGCCTTCCTGCCCAGAGCAGTCCTGTGTGGGATGAGATCTGTATGGCCTCCAGACCCTGGAGAGGAAGTATTTTACCAACTTCTGGTTGGCCTGTAGAAGATGAAAGACACTGTTACACCGCTCGAGGCAGCAGCCATGCTCACCTCTGAGGTCTTTATCTGCAGTGATTACTCCTATGACTTCTTTCTGCATTTTTTCCTAATTCTACTGCTTAACATTAGTGGAATGAAAAAAATCTATTTTTTTCCACTGGAATGAAGAGCTTTGCTTCTTCATTCATAGAAGGAACCATGAGAATGTGAATAGATCAGAAGCAACTTTTTCTTTATGTGTAACTGTGTTCCGTCTTCTTTGGTCTTTGTTGCTTTTTTATGTTCTTCACTTCAGAACAATGGCTGTTTATGTCTTTGTGGAATTTGTGCTCGTCTTTGGTGCATATGAAGTGCTGGCCAGGCAAGAGAGATCAGGAATCCTTCCACTAAATAAAAAGCAGCAGTTAGTTCTGCCAGTGAATTACAAAGCTAGTGCTGTTTGTTGTGCTTTCTGTCAACAGTAACAGTGACCAGGAAACACTAAAGTCTTCACTGGGGGTTGGCTTTTCAGTAACACCCGCTCAGGTGACAGCTGTTAGGACACATAAATGCAGTTTACATTGGAACTTGGCTGCTGCTGAGGCAGAGATGTACAAAAAGCAGACAGTGTATTTGCCATAGCCAGACTTCCGAAACAAATATTTTAATGAGTATGAAAAGGGGGAAGGTGAGGCTTTGGTTTTGGGGTTTCACCTTGAGAAACAAACAAGGGGAACGCAGCCTGAAAGATAAAGCAACTCCTATAGTGGCACTACCTTCCCCCAAAGTAAAGAGTTGTAAAGCCATTTCCGTAGAGCCAGAAGAAAGCTTTGTGCTTCTGACAGGACCATGACTTGGGCCTCTTGCTCTGTGGTGGCAACTGAAGAGCCAAGGCCACTGATGTCATTGCCTCAGACCCACTGAGAGCAGTGATGCTGTGTCAGATGTTTACAGAAAGGGCTTCCACACACAAGTTCAGGAAACTCCTTTGGATAGACTTTAAATTGGAATGGGGGTGTTTTGTAGGAGATCTCCTGTAGCTTAAAATCCAGTCAATTCATGTGAAAGTTGCAATTTACTCCTCAGAAACACTGACCTAACACCAAGCAGGCAGAGTACAGGTGTTGCTTTAGCTCCCAAACTCCGCAGGACATGAAGTGACTACAGACACTTGATAGCCCCTGTCACACAGATCCCCATGCCAGACAAAGAAGTCAGAAAATCTCAGACTTGTGCTTAGATTCATCTGCCTCCTCTCAGAGCTGATAAACACAGCTAATGGGAAAATGTCCTCTGGTTCAGAAAAGGGCAGTAATGACAAACAGCCATAAAAGCTCACCTAGTGGCTTTCCAGGGTAGGCAGAATTTCCTCTGAAATTCTGGGTTTTTTCCAGCATGTAACATCAACAGCCTGGTTGTTAACACTGAAGTGCTAAGCAGTTCATTTGCATACATGGATAACACGGAATGCTCCAGCAGCAGAGTTTTATTTTATTACATCAATGCTGAGTTTCATGTTGGATCTATGCTACATTCATGCTAGATCTGATTCTGTGAGATGGAGAGCAGCTTTTGAAAAGTCTTGAGTACAGACTAGTTTTTTTGAGGAGGAACAACAACCCCAAAACCTCACTGATTTTATGACTTGAGGTAAAAACTTTATCACCCCTTGCCAGACACCTGAAGGTGGTTGATAGGTGTGACTACAACTGCTCCAGCAGATCAAGATTCATGAAAACCAAAATGCATCTTGCGGAGTTGGACTAAAGGAACAAACTGAATTGTGTGTGCCTGTGTGTTTCTCACTCAGGCCTGTTGGAATGCAGAACTCTCTATGTGTATTTTCCCATGTTCAGCTCTTAGATGGGTGACTATGGAGTTTGAAATCCAAGATTGTTTTTATATTAATGCATGAGAATCTTAATTTTCCAAATACCTGAGAGAAACTGTGGATGGGCTTAGAAATAAGTCATCAGCTGAACAGTAATTTGAGAGGCCAAAGAAGTAACATGTCCTCCTTTTCTCTATCTCATTCACAAAAAAGCCCCTGTGATGCCCATCAGAAGATTTGAAGCTAATGAAAAATGTCAGTTCAGCCTTTGTTCACAGGAGTCCACTGTTCGGGGTGGAAAGGCCCCTGAATGGAGGTCAGTAGCACACACACAGCAAATTCGGCACCTCACTCTGAAAAGTTGTTGGGTGTCTTTTGTGTGTGCCATGAAGAGGCAGCTGCTAGATTCAACACCCCCCTGGGGAATTCATAACAGGGGCAGTGGAAATTGCTGCCCCGGTGGGAGGGGTGCGATTGCACTTAGAGAGGCTGTAATTTCTTTCATAAAAAGCAAATACAATTACTGTAAATGACACATGGATCTGCAAGGAAAGCTTTTCCAGGACCAAAGTCCTAAGTGGTGCTACCATGCCTTTTGGATGTAACTTCTGCATATTCAGTGTAATTTTGTTTATGCAGAGTGTTATTTGAGATTATAGGTCTATTAAAGTTTGCATAGAGGGTTCATTCTGTACAAGTGCTTTAAAATTATCTGTCAGTGACTAGATAAAAATGCTCCTAAAGGGTTTTTTTTATTTCTTCTTTCTCTTTTTGATATATTTGTTTTGGGGGTCATGCAACTTTTTTGTGTGCATTTCTTTACATTTCACTCTGGTTTATTATTGACAAATTCTGTCCCCAACAGTTTTTATCTCCATCTAAGTGGAAAATGCAGCTCTCCTCAGTTCAGCCTGGCCTGCCTCTGCAGAGGCAATGTTGTGTGCTCAGAAGTGTTGCAAAGCAGGCATGAGCCACTCATTGTTTGAGGTCTCTCATGAGGAGAGCCCAGGCATGTGGGATGCCACCAGGGACACCGGGTTGGTGTCAGAAGTATTATTTGCTGTACAATTAAAGTGTGTAAGGGAAGACAAGCAAGGAAGTTCTCTGGAGGAAATGTATTGCTATGATGGGGAGGGACAGTGATTTGGCTTTGAGTTGTTTTCTTCAAACAAAGTTTCACTAATCCTTATAAATCACAGTGGAGATGGCAGTGCAGAGATAAAGAGCTCTGCGTGGTGTTCATGCACGTCTTGGCATAGTGGTAGCAGAAAAGCAAACACGCTGCCTTCCCTGCAGGTGTTTAAGTTCATCCAGACTTAATCTTTAGCTGGGGGGTTGAATTTATCTTTGAGACAGAACTTCCTGGCAGTTTGGACCATCCTCACACTTGTTTGCAGTCTGACTGAATATTGGAACCAGCCATCTTTCCCAGGTTTGGGAGTTGGGAGGTGCTCCTTGCTTGAATCTGAGGAAGGAATGTGTGAGCCCTGCCAGGTACCCCAGACACCTCCTGTGCTGTGTGGCCCCCCGAGCTCGAGGAGGTGTGTGGGCATGGCAAGCGGAGAGGATACACGTAATTATAGCCTGGCAAACCTCCAGTGATCCTGTGGGAACCCAGTACCAAAATACCTCTGTGACTGAGCCATGTGGGCTTCTCTGGGCTGTGCTGCACTTTCCCAACCTATTCATAGAAACTGTAAAAGGAGGGAGACTCTTGAGAGTTTATTGACGGGTGAGAAACAGCAAGATGTTTCAAGACAAACAAAACAGACTAAAACCAGACTGTTCTGGCCAAGCTATGGGAATCTCTTGCTAATGGATTTTAAGAAGAAACCAACTTCTGGGTGCAGAACATAGAACATTATCCTACTATGTTATCAGACCAGTAATTCTGTAGCCTGACATCTTGTCAGGAGTTGGGATCTGATATTTCAAAGCAAGTTTCTCCCAACTCCAGGCTGCTTTCTACCCTGCAGTGACATTGTATTCTGTTACAGGATCATGATCCAAATTTCCACTTTTTGAGGACCTGGTGCTCTCCGAACAACAGGCTCAGTGGCACTCCCTAGGACATCTAATAACTTTCTGGAACACATCCTCCTTTTAGTACAAGTTCTCTCAGCAGTCCTTGGCATATGGTCCAAGTTTCCAAGAAACTAGGGCAGTAATTGATTGCAGTGAAAGTGAGAATGCTTCACATAAGCAGTAAGAAATCCAGGTGACAACTTTAGTGTTTTGTTCTTATCTTCTTCAAATATGGGAAATGCTGTTCTGATATAATTTTGAGTCAACAGATTTGGGGAGTGTCAGTTATTTTGTTCACTCTGCATGTAAGTGACCTAGCGCTGTATTTAATTTCAAAAATGGTTTTCAGTATGCCATGCTGGTTTTCATCTTAAAAGATTTTTAAAGTGTTACTTCATTTGTTTTTCTTTTAATAATGCTGAGAGCTAATTCTTCTGAGTAAGCAAATAAACAGGACAAATAGAAAGTAGTGGCTACCTGAAACAATAAGGTTTATTCTGTAGATGTTTCAGGTGCCTTTACATGAGGCTGTAACTGACGGCTACAAATGCTGAGGCCGTTTGAAAATCAGACCACCTGCAGAGGGATTTTAGGAGTTCAAGGACACCTCCCTCTACTGATCTACTGAAGGAAAAATTCTGGCCTTTGTAGATCCAGATTTAAGTTCTCCTCCTGTGAAGAGTGAAAAAGTTGAGCTGGAGTGAGGATGGGATGAAAGTGCTGGAAATAGCAGCCGTGTGCCAAGTGATACAGTTCCTCATTTGGGCTGCCGTGTGCCGGTCTGACTGTCCGAGCCCTTGCCTGGATCCGGCTGGCTGTTGGCAGAGCTTGAATCCTTCCTGAGAACAAATCACTTTATTGTTCCTGTCCGCTCATGCACTGCCTTTTGGGAGCGTGGTTCATGTTGTTGCAAGAAGCAGAACCATTAGCACCAAATGAATTCTTTGTCAAGCAGCACAGTCTCCCTGAAATTTTTACCCTTTCCTCCAGGAGCTTTCCCCCAGGATCAAATTTTCAGTATTCTTGAGGACTGGCTTCTGTTAAGCAGATGACTTTTTTTTTTTGTTAATTCTGCAGATTGTGGCCTACCATGATTTTCCATGAAACTGGCTCCTTTCTATTTCTTCCTCATCCAAGAGATCAGCTGGGAAATGAAATGTGGCAGCTCTGGGACTTGAGGAAAACAGTTCTGTTTCGATTAAGCCCCTTCCACCCTCAAGGCCTGTGGAAACCGGGCTGTTTGAAACAGCCAAAATTTCCACCCTGCCTAACTGTACCAAAAGCTCCATGCCAGGGAGCTCCTAGTCATGAGCCACCAGCTCAGGGAATGATCCCCTGGCAAAGCACAAGGGCAGTTCTCAAGGGTCCCATCATTCCATGCTACAGCAGCTGTCGCTGTCCCGGTTCTGCCCAGATCCAGGGATTGGGTCTGTCCAGAGCAGCTGCATTGGTGTAACCACACTGCGGCTGGGGGCAAATCATGGACGGTGACCCATCAAAACTGGTCCCATGGCTCAGAGTCAGCCTCAGTTCTCGTGTAACATAAGGCCCTGAGCAGCTTGGCCCACAATCAAGGCTTTGAGTCCCTAACACAGGAACAGCAAGAAGAATTTGGCTTGCTTCTCCCAAAATTTAAAAATTGGTCTGGTTGAGTTTTTAGTCATGCATAGCTGGAGATGACCTGACATTTAGTGTCATCATCTTGCTCAAACTCAGGACTTGGCCATTGCATAGAGAAATAATTGACTTCTGATTTGTTTTCCACGTAGATGACAAAATTTGAATGGCTGAATGGCTCTTTCCTGTGCTGTAGTTTAAAACCTTGGCGTATTTCGGTGAGGGGCAAGGAGAGAGCATGGTAATGCTGTTTCCTCTCTAACCCTTGTTATCCTCGTGACTCTGAGGTGGTGGGGATGCAGGTTTTCACAAAGCTGTGCTGAGCATTGCAGGAAGGTGGGTCTGAGCCACTGTGAACTTTCACAAATCTCAAACCTCACTGGGGCTCCCAAGGTTCTCTGAAACCACATTTACAGCAACTAAAGCAGTTTCAGCAATTGTATCACTGCCCAAGTCACCCAGAAATGGCAGCAGTGAGAACCAATTTCATCTCGAGTGATTTGGCTCCTGAGTCACGTCCATGAACAGGGCAGAGACCAATGCTCTTTAACCAAAACAAATCCAGGTGATCTGACACCTTTCTGCTGACAGTAACACATTTGTATCTATAAAGTCCAACCTGAAAAAAATATTTCCTTGTTCTACATCTCATTATTTTCATTATTTGTTCCTAGCGAGATGGAAATATCTCCTGTGTTTCAACCCAGTCCAGCTTCCCCCGAGCAGCTCTGAGGAGGCAGCTTTCTATAAGCAGTTTTCTGTAAGCACTTGCTCCTTGCTGGCAGTGGGGGATTGTTTGAACTTTAGTGCAAAGCTGGTAAGTTTTGTTCAGGTGCCTAAAATAAGTTTCAGAGGGAACTTCAGCACATTCATAAAAATCTGTCCCTTTATCCTGCAGCAGTGGCCTCTCTGAAGTGTGTCCTTGTAGTTTCCTGTCTCTGCTTCCTTCCCTCTCTCTAACTTTTTGTTTTGTTTGGAAGGTGGGGGTGCCTTATTTTTTCCTGCAATGGGAATTATTCCATAGGGCTGGATCATGTTCATGCACTGCAGAGGCAAAGGAGGCTTTGAAAGTTGCTTGTCCCGGGCTGGAACTCTGAAAACTGGCTGGGTGTTTGGTGCTTGTTGATTGTAGCCCCTTTCCTTTCACCTGTACCAGAGCCTCTTCCTGCAAACAGACCTGATCCTGAAAAGATCCCAAATTAGGGTCTCTGGTATTATGCAGGAATCGCCTTCCTTTTGTGCTAGGGCTGATTAAAATCTCTCATTACCTTTACCTTCTACTGTCGGTATTTTATGCAAAGCCATTTCCTAGTAAGAAAAGTTCAGGGCAACTCAGCCCTGAAGTGTTACCTGTCCAGAGGTGAGACCTCTGGTCTTCACTAGACACCCCTCAAACCGTTCCTGGGCACTGGGAATGGCACAGTGTGATGATAAATGAGCTTGCATATTTTGCTTCTTTCTCCCAACACGGACGTTGCTCTGGGCAGAGAAGTCAGTCTCAACCTGTCTTATCTTCTGCAAAGCTGACTGGTCCTGCAGCTTGGCACAGTCGCTGGTGTGACCCACGTGCTGCCTTGAATTAATTTTCTCTGGGCTATGAGTGTGGTTTGTACCGGGAATACCCTGTCCTTGCTAGGAAATCAGCTCCTGGGGAAATATGTCCTTGCTTAGGCACGTGGGAGATAACTGAGGGGGTGTTACCAGCACAACCTTTGGGGTGTGTGGTGAGTTAACCCTGCTGGGCAGCTCGGCCCCACACAGCCCTCATCCGCTCCCCCCAGAGCAATGGGGGAGAGAAGCAGAAGGGTGAAAGTGAGAAAATCTGTGGATTGAGATAAAGATGGTTCAATAGGTACAGCAATGTGCACCAGCAACGCAAAATAAGGAATTAATTTGTGCTTCCCATGGGCAGGCAGGTGTTCAGCCATTTCCAGGAAAACCAGAACAGTTACTTCATCCTGCATAACACTTATTTGGGAAGACAGATGTTGTAACTCCTTCTTTCTCCCAGTTTTTATTGCTGAGCATTTTGGCACACGGTCTGGGATATCCCTTTGATCAGCTGGGCTCAGCTGTCTGTGCTCTGTCCCCTCCCATTGTCTTGTGCACCCCCAGCCTGCTCACTGGTGGGGCAGCGTGAGAAACAGAGCTGGCCTTCGTGCCGTGTAAGCAACAGCTAAAACACGCCTGCCTTATCGGCACTGTTTTGGTCCCACATCCAAAACACAGCACCGCAGCAGCTACAGCGAGAAAACGAGCTCCGTCCTGGCCCCAGCCAGGGCAGGTCTGTCTGTTTGTTGTGCTTTGCATGGGACTGGCCACAGCATGCGAGGAGTGAAGCACACTACGACTCAGGAGAGGCAAAAGCTCCTCTGAGCCCAGCTGGGCACCACGGGGACTGGGTGGGTGGCAGCAGGGGCTGGTGTGTGGCTGGCAGCCAGTTACTGGACACAGACCAGTTAGAGAGTAGAAACTGGGGGTTTCTGAACACTTGTGGGGAGATTTGAGAGGATGAGGCATACAACCCTGAGAGGAGGGAGGGCTCTTGGTCGTCTGCTCCATCTCCAGGGGGTTGCTGGCAGGGACCTTTAAACTCCCAGCTGAACAGGGTGGAAGAGAGGAATACTGCTCTGGGAGCTGGTGCTCGCTCTTCACCACTTCAGGAAAGGTTCATGCTACTGCAGCAGCTCTTCCAAGCCCGGCTGTCACTGCCTGACTGTGCCCGAGCTGTTGCAGGCTCCTTTTCAGCCCTATAGATCAAAATACCAGTTTATTAATCACGAAGAGCTTGTCTTCTGTGTCTCATCATGAACTGATGCGATAGAGCTGTAACTGCCCCAAACGGCTGCTGCTGTGCCTGCCTTTCTGTGCAGAATTGGGCTCTGAAACAAAAGGATGGGAAAAGCAAAGAAGCTAAAAGCTCTGGTTTGCTAAAGTAGCACCAAATCAACAAGGAAGCTGCATTACAGCCTGGTTTATTACTCAGAGCCATTTGTATACAGGATTCTCTTTCAGCAGCTCAAACTTGGAGTTTGACCTGCGTTCAGGTGTGTATGTACCAACTCGTTTGTATTGGGCTTAACCATGGAGAAGGTCATAAAATAGTCTTGGTGCAGAAAAAGCTAAATCAATATGAAATCGAGGTTGTTCCTGTAAAGATTCAGGAATGGAAACTTCACCACCACCACACCTACTTTCAGAACTTGCGCATCACAAAGAAGTTGAGAAATACCTTTGGGGCGGGTGGTTGTCTCAAATGCAAATGTAATAGTTTAAAAGTGTCTATTTTAACTCCTTACAGCGAGAGAGAGCTTCGCACCTGCCTCAGGGGAGATGGGGAGATTGCAAGAGGGAAGCAGGGGAGATGTGGGGCTTTCTGTGAGCCTCGCTGGGGTGTGGGCAGCAGGGCTGGGCGGCTGCTGGGGACCAGCACCCCAAAAAGATAGGGAGTAAGTTTTAGGAGGAGTCCTGTTTTAATCCTTATTATTTAATCTGGGGGTCCCATTTTAGGTTGGAAGGGGTGATTCTTATGATCTCTTAGTGCTGTCTCATGTGTTCTTGCAGCAAAATGAAATTATTTGGGCAGGGTGAGGGTGCAAGAACTGCTCTGTGCATCGGGAGGGTGCCGCTGGGGTTCAGCAGCAGTCTTGTGCTTATGGGGGCTGCTGAGATTGTCTGGAGACTTAAAATGTTAACATGATCAGTACAATCTTCTTTTTATTTTCTTTTCCAGGCATAGTTTGAAGCTAACATGTATGACCCTGAGGGTGAGAACTAGATGGTGTTTGTCCAGACAAACAACTGTGCCCCCACTGGTGTGGTTCAGGAGGGAAGCTCTTACATATTATTAATTTCACAGCGAAATTGCAACAGTTTTGATCCTGCTTCTACATAAACTTGGCCCATGCTGTGCCCGCATCAGCTAAGAGCTGTTACATGGGATCTGACTTTTCCTCCACAGCCACTGAACGTGCAACCCACGCCAAAGACTGGGGCTGTGCACACCCAGCCCAGGCTTTCCTTCGCTGTGCCGCCCTCGGTTAATGGGGTGCAAACTACCAGTGCTACACTTCTCCTCAAGCACGTTTCTTTTGCTCTAAACCTGAATTACGCTTCTTCCTGCTGCATTGTTTTGCGTAGGCAGCATCTGGTCAGGTTTCTGTTGCATCAATGAGTTTGCTGGTATTGGGTTTTACTCAATGTGTTCTGCCACAAAGGAGCGGGTTCGAGCAGGTTAGAGCTGTCCAGCCTGGCCGTGCAGGAGCCAGTGACGAATAAAGGCTCCATAAATACATTCTTCTGCCTCTCCCCTTCCTCCACACATATATCAATTGCTTTTCCAGATTGTTGAGAAAAGAGTCTCTGTGTTTCCTGGGTGTGAAATGTATTGGTTCTCCCTTTGCAAGCAATGAAGATAATGTTGCTGGCAGCGCTGGGGCTTGGCCCAAGGCTCTGCCGCTGGATGGGTGACCCCAAGGCCAACGGGAGCAGTGGAGATATTTGCCTCAGCCCTCTGAGCAGATTGCTCCAGTGGACTGGGACCCACCTCGGATTTGGAACCAGCCCAGAACATGGAGCTGCCTGCAGGGGCAGGGCTCCACTCCTTCTCTGCTGACCCCAGCACACAGTGCCCTGCAGGGTTTGGGCGTGGGAAATGTTCACTGGCCCTTCCTCCACTTCAGCAGCACTAGGCCTGGGAACGGGGTCCCTCTGGGTTCTAGGAATCTCAGGGCTCTGCCTATATTTAAACCTCATCCACGAACTGTCCCCCTGTGGCTGCCACCACCCCTCTTCAGCATCATGTCTGGCACAGCTGCCATTGCCCTGAAAGCTGGGTCGTCTTGTCCCCACACACTCCTTGGGCTATGCTAACGGGTTCATGGGATCCATGTCCCTGCTCCTTAACAAAACCAGGCAATGTTGGAAGGACAGCTGGGGAGAGAAGGAGTGGAAAAGGTTTCTGCAGCCCGATGCAGCAGCACTTACTCTCTGCTCCAAGGCAGTTCGAGTCTGGGCTGTGCTCACCACAGCATCGTGCAGTGTCTGGTGACAAGCCACATCCTTTCCCTGGGGCAGCTGGTGCTCGTGTCCACACACACATGGCTTCACCCCACAGCCAGGAGTGCTGTTTCCAGGTGACCTTTCCCAGGTTAAGCACAGCTTGCAAAACCCTCATACCTCTTTTCCAGGCTTATAAAGCTGACTCGTTGTGGTGGTTTCATTTGCGATAGGAGCTGAAGAGGGACTTCACTGCTACCGAAACCTGGCGAGTGCCCAGAGGGGAGGGCAGCTGTGATGCACATCTCAGCCCTTCAGCTACTGCATTCCTCCCACCAAGATTTTGAGATTTCCCCTCTCTGGCCCTACTTGTGGAAGAGGACAAACAAACCCAAGGAGAAATGCCTGGGTAAGAGTGCAGGTTAGTCAGACCGTCAGTAGCAAAGCCCTGGTGGAGATTCCCCTTGAGCCTGTTCAGCTGCCTCTTGCAGTGTAGCACAGTCAGGGTTGTAGGTTTTTCCCCTCATCCCTGTTCCCAAGCCCAGAGCTGAGCGTGGTGTGGGTCCAAATTCTCCACAGGTGTGAATCAGCACAGCTTCAGCTACGCTGCTGACCCTGCCACACTGCCCACGGTGTGAGGGTGAGTGAGAGCCCTTTGTCCCCTTTGTCCAGTCTGTGCTGAGAGCTGTGGTAATGGTGATCTCCCTGGACACACAGAGGAGACTGTTTTATCAGGTATTTTGGGCATTCTGGCAAACTGAGCAGAAAATGACAGGTGAAAAACACAGCAAGAAGGAGGAAGGAAAGAAGCAGAAAATACTTGTGCAGTCTCACACCCAGAGGTTGCCGCTGTGTTTGTGCACATCCCCACTGTGTCACCCAGGGTCACAAGAGTTCACCTTGCTCTCTGTGTCCCCCGAGGCAAGCATGCCTTGCTGGAGAGGTGGTGACAGCTGAAAAGCTCTGGTGTTAGGCTGTGGCAGCTTGGTAAGGCTCTTTTTGGGGTACACCTGAGCGCCACCCTCCCCTACAACTCCACGCATGGGCTCTCGCAGGCTGCAGCATTTCACCCCTCGCCATTAGACACCAGACTCTGGGGAGGGCAGCAAGTCCCCTTGCACAAGCAGGAGCCAGCACAGCGCAGGGGTTGGTGCTGCCCTGCAGTCCGTGTGGCTCCAGCCTGCTCTCTGCACAGCCCTGGCCCTCAGAAAATGCAAGTGGCTTTTCGAGCAGCTCCTCTGATGGAGGATTTTGCAACGTTTCCAGGTGAGGGGGCGGTTTGGATGGTGATGCCCACCCCCCTGCTAGTTTGGGAACTGGGGAACAGAGAAGCCCCTTCTCTGGCCCCATCTCTGCACAGCAGACAGAGCCCTGCTGTTGGTCAGAGGAAGTTTGGTGAAAGCAGAAAGGAGGAAAAGATTCCTGACAGGTTTCATCTGTCCAAGCCAAGAATGGTCCCATTAGAAACTTGTAAACCTTTTTCTTCTCAAATACATCTATTTATTTTTTTAAACTGCTGGCTGTTGCTCAAAGCGACGTGGGCTGTGTGTCCATCCCTTTCGGTTGAGCTCTTGCCTGTGCCTCATCCTGGCCCCGATCACTCCGGGAAGGTCTTTGGCTTCCCAGCCATGAAAGCCGCTCTCTCAGGGAGGGCGTGGACGTCTCCCCTTGGCCAGGAGCCTGTGCCGGCAGCGGGTGCTGGGGGGGCTCGGCTCGCCGGCGCTGGGAAGACTGGGACAGTGTTTGGGGCCGAGGGCTGCTGAAAGGGCTCAGTGTGTGCAGAGCGTGAGTCACCCGGGCCGGAGGGCAGCTGGGAGCCGGCGAGGAGAGCGGCGCAGAGCTGCCGCAGGAGGGGCCGCCTGCCCGGGGAAAGGTGGCGAAATGGATATCATTAGCGTGGAGTGGAGGCAGAACAGCCCGAGGAAGGAGGGAGGCTGGGAGGTGGTGTTTCCAGGGGTGCAGGGATTTGAGGGAGCCTCGCATCACACCTGGGTGTCTGTGTGGGGTCAGGGATGAGAACGGGAAGGGGGCAGTGGAGGCTGGGTCTGTCTGCACCCATCGCTGGACCTTCATGTCACTTTGGGTGTCAAACAAAGCCCGGGGAAGGGCTTTGTTTGAGATTCGTGGAATCCTCCAAACAGGGAGCTGCCTCGTGTCACATTTTGGTACCCCGAGCACTGGCTTGAAGGCCTGGGGCTCCATCCTGGCTGGTGCAAAACATTCCTGGAGCTGCCAGTTTTCTTTGGCTCAGTTTTGCTGTGCCCTTCCTGGTCTGGCTGACACACACCCAAACGCCTGCTGGGCTGTGCCAGCACCTTACACATCCTCAGCATCAACTCCTGGTCCCCAGGGATGTCACCTGCAGTGGCAGAGCCAGGAGGTGGCTTGTCATTTCCTGGAGCAGGCAACATTGCTCATAGCTCTGGGGCAGTCCCAAAGGGAGAGTGGCTTCCTGGTGGTCCCAGTTAGGACCCCTGTGCCTGGCTGCATGTGAGATGAGATGCAGGGAGGGTTTTCTGGTTTAAATTGAATACAAGCATGTGTAGGAAGGTCTGGTTTTATTTCAAAAGCAAGCAGCTCTGCACATAGTGGTGCCACCACCCAGAGAGGTCCCCCATGATGTGTCTGAGGATTAGGTGTGTCCTGCTGTCTTCCAGAGGCATCGTGAGCTCATGTAAGACACCCGCAAGACAAGAATAGAGGCCCCTTGGGGTTCAGCTTGTCCCTGTCCTTGAGCCCACAGCTGCTGGGGGACAGCAGGAGGGGGGCACTGGTGCAGCGTGCGTGCAGAAAGCACTGCAGTGGTGGTTGATCAGGAGACACATGCTAAAGGGATGTGATTTTTAATGGAGATTTAGCCGACTGGATGTGAGGGAGTTGATCTTTGATGAAAAGTTGCACTAAGACATTTCCCTTTTGCACAGATAGCCACAGCCCAAAGGCAGAGGATCTCACCAGTGGGCAAACGGGGAGGGCAGCTGATGGCTCTGGGCAGCCTGGCCACATCTCTGTGCCTCCAGACCTACGGAACACCACCCCAAAGGCTGGGAATAATCCTATCAATTTACTGGCTGCCATTTCAGGGCCAGTTCATCTGCCACACCTCTGGTTTGTTTATCTGTGGAGCCCCATTGCTGAACTCTGCAGCCATGTGCCCAGTGTTGGCACCATGAGCTGCTTGTGCCAGGGAGTGTCCCTGCCACCTCGCCCAAGGACTGATGGGCTTTCCCTTCTGCTCTTTCCATGCTGCCCATCTGTCTATCCTTCCCCACCTCTCTCTAGTGTCGGGCCGATCCTCAAAGCTTTGGCCCTGCAGGAAGGACCTCTTAGGGTGGTGCATTTCTGTCCTGTTGTCACCAGTGACAGCAGGAGGATGAAGGGCAAGCAAAACACGATGGGGAGAACAGTGTAATGATACAAATGGGCTGAAAGGACCCAGGAGAGCCATCATATTGTCCCCCGCCCTTTGCAGGAGCTGGTTTCCCATGGTGAGGCAGGGATCAACCCAGCAGCGGTGTCTGGAGCCTCCCTGCACCAAGACACTGGAAATGCCAGAGCCACGTAAGAGCCGTCAGCCCAGCGGATGGCACGGGGCTGTGGCTGCGCCTGCTGTGAATCAGGGAAGGAGCTGGATCCATGCATTAACTCACTGGCCATCTCAGCCCACAGCATAGAATGACTTCACTGTCGGGTGAACATCCCACCATGGAAACCAAACCTCAGGAATGCGTCTGGGTGTGCCGACTCTCTTCTCCTCTCCGGAGGGCTCTCTTATGTCTCGATGACTCCCAGGCTAGCAGATTGCTGTTGTTGCCTCTCCCACCAGCTCCCTGAGCTGGGCTGGGGAGCAGTGCCCACGCAAGGGTCATCCCTTGTGCCCAGCGGGTGCCTGCCCAGGGGTGGCACTGAGGGTGCTGCCCTCCTTTTGTGCGCATGCAGAAGCAGGGAGCTTTGCCATGGCTTCAGTCCAGTAGCCCAAGCCAAGGAGGAGAAGTCTGCACTCCACATGCCCTCCTTCTCCCTCTCTCCATCTCTTACTGGAGACGGATCCACCAGTGGCTGTAGCAGAGCCCAGGTTTTGGCGATGAGCAGCAGCAGAGTGATGATTAATGCTGAGCAGAGCCACAGAGCCAGGGATGTCTGAGTTGTCTCTGCCTCTCTCCTAAACCGATTTGGCCAAAAAAGGCTAATGTGAGCATTTCTGCATCTGCCAGCCTGGGAGGGGGCCCGACCAGCGCTCGGGGTCTCAGCAGGCATGTATGGGGCTGTATGTTTTTCCACTTGGGCTGGAGAGGGGCCGTGGGCAGGCAGCCGCTGGGCTCAGGTGACTCCTGAGCCGCCCTTTCCATCTGACTCACGAGAGACATCGTGAGTGCTCTCCTGCCCAACGGAAAACACGTCTCCTTGCAGCTCACGGCTTCTGGGTCCGTGCCAGTCCCCAGCCAGCACAGCTTTCCAGGGCTGTGCTGGCACCCTGAGCCCAGCTCTTCCCAGGCTGCAGCTGGGAGAGTGTCTCCAAGGGCTGATGCCCAACTAGGGCTTTACCTTCAGTCTGTGCCTGTAGCTGGCGTGGCAGAACAGTCAGGCTGGCGAGGGCTGGGCAGGACAGGCCCATGGTCCCTGTGATGGGCAGGAGCATCTCTGTGGGCAGGGCTCCTGATTTCACTGCTGACATGACGCTGCTTTCCCAACACTCCTGGTTTTCTCTCCTCCACCTCTTTGGAGGGTCCAGGATGGAAGTGATCGTCCTTCAGCACCAGGGCAAGTCTTTCCCTTCCCAAGGCCAAGCACTCCATCCTCCTCCTCCTTCCTTTTTGGGTTTGGGCAACATGAGAGTGTCTCCCTCCTCAAACCCCACATTCATGTCCCCTAAGCTTTCTCCATGTTATGTCCTCATAGGTTTGTTTTTTTCAGTGCCTGGGTACCATCCTACCACAGGTTCTCGATTAAAACCCTGACCCTGGGGCTTTCTGCACAAGGGAAACTGAGGCACGCTGGGGTCAGCACTTCTCACCAGGGCAGCTGGGCTGGGAGAGACAAGCCAGGGCCTGTGGCTCGCTGTGCCCAGCCTCAGGCTGTTTGCATCACGCCGCAGAGGCAGCCCCAGTGCCTGTCCCCTCTGTGCCTGCTGCCCAAGCCGCAGCATTGAGCTCCCCCTGGTCCTCTGGGATGGGAAACGTTTTCCCTTTCCCCTCCCGTCCCTGCTCGCCAGCAATGAGTGAGCCTGGTTTCCCCTGCGCGCTGCCGCCAAGCGCCTCTGGAACCACTGGAAAATGCATAAAAGGCCTGGGCAAGGCTGCGGTGAGGGTTACTCGCAGTCACAGCTGGATCCAGCTGCTGCTTTAAAGCAACAGCACAGCCACACAGGGCTTCCCAGGAGACCCAGGTGTCCCAGGGGTTTAAACCCCATGGGAAGAGAAGGCAGCATCCTCACTGGGCAGCAGCCCCGAGGCCGGAGGGGGCCTTTCCATGGGGGAAAATTAAGAAGGGGCAGCCCAAGGATACAAACCCTTGGGTGGGTCTGGGCCTGGGGTTTGCTCACCCAGGTTTGCAGAGTGCTTCCCCCGCCCTGCTCCTCAGGCTCCTGGCACAATGACCAGGAAGAAGAGCGCTTCCCTGCCAGCCCCAGCTGCATCCCACGGTTGGGTCTGCAAAAGGCAACAGCAGCTTGGGGACCCCGGAGCAACAGGGGCTGGCCCAGCCATCACTCTGCAAAGGAACTTACACTCCTCCCCTACTTTTGGAAGAAATCATGCAAATCCCAGAGTGCTTGATTCCAGGCAGGACAGCAGGTGTGGCTTTCAGCTGTGGCTCAAGGTGTTTCGGCAGCCCCCAATGTGTCAGTGTGTCAGATACCGAGGCCAATGGGGTGGGATGGAGCAGCCAGCTTTGGGAAGGCAGAAAACCTCCTCCTGCATCCTGGGAGCCAGGCTGGTCCTGCTCTGGCAGAGGCGCTGGGATGGAAACAGCCACGGGGCCCTGGGGTTAATGAGTACAATAACTCACCCCCGCTCGGGGTCTGGTTTATGGCCCTGATAACAGGGGCAAGCAGAGGGACCTTTCTGTGGGGGTGGATGTCTTTCCTTGTGTCCCACGTCAGACTGGCCAGTCCATGACGTCTGCTCCACCTTCCAAGAAGCAGCAATAAATCAGGTTAATAATTAATCCCAACTGCCTGGGGGACCTTCCCTGGGACTGAGGCAGAGCCGGTCCCGGTCACAGCTTCCAGCATCCCACGTGACAGCGGTGATGGGCGAGTCTCACAGGATTGCTCTTTACCACAGCATCATAAAACGTGCTTAGAAAACGTGGAAGGAGAAAGGAACATTCCCTGTCCTATCACATCCAGGATGTTTGCTCCTGAGTGTGTGCAATGTCTTGATGTGGTGCAGAGTCTGGCTCAGCAAAACAAATTGCAGCCTTGACCTCCCTCCCTGCTCCAGGGTACACCACAGGTGAGTGGTTTAACAAAGAAAAACCTAAAAGTGTGACCACCCTGTGCAGCTGGTCTCGGGTCAGGCTGAGCCCTTGGTCCTGCTCCAGGCACTCAGAGGTCTGGGGAGGAGAGGGATGGTTTGTGTGTCTCCACAGGGCAACAGGACCTTGGCTTGTGTGGGAAACCCAGCCCAGGGACCACAGTGTTGGCACAAGTGGTCAGGAGGTGTGAGAGTTCCTGGAAGAAGAAGTGAGAGTTTTTTCTGTGTATGTATAATTTGCTGGAATGAAAATAAATCAGAAAACAACACACACACCCCAAGGAAAAAAAAAAGTATCAAAGAAACCAGTGCAGCTTTCCCCAGTGAAACAAACTCCAAACCATCAGTGGGAAAACACTGGCTGGGTCAATCTGCCACTAGCCAGTCTTCTGGGATTACATAAACTTCATAAGAAAAGCTCCCTTCTTTCTTTGAACTATTTTTTTTATAAAACATTTTAGTTCAGGTCCACTTTGAAATTAGAAGAGGATTCTTGAAACAAAAAAAGCATTGTGGTTCACTTTGAGAACATCTAAATGAGCCATTTGGGTATCACCCCAGTCCTCGTCCTTTCCCTTAACCCAGACAATGCCCTGGAGCCCTGTTTGATGCCAGCTCCAAAGCCTTGTGACCCCACAAGTTGCTCATCCCATCTACGGCAGTGCCACCAGTTGGGATAATGCTCGGGTGGGAGCTGAGTGTGTGGCTCTGGTACTGGCTCTCTCCAAATGGGTCCCAGGAGCCACCAGATGTGGAGATGGCTGCTGCCAACAGGAGCTGGTGTCACCCTGGCTGTGAGTCGGGCGTCACCCAGGAAGATCCGTGCGTTGCCTTCCCTTCTGCATCCCCGTCCAATGCAAGGACAGCGTGTCCAAGTGCTATTCCTCACAGGTGCTCTGCTGGCTCTCCCAGGGCTGCAGTGGCCTGGCATGCCTCAAATGTCACTGGTGTTGTGCAAGGCAGAGGAACTCAGCTTTTCTATGCCCAAGCAGCACCTGCCACCCAAGAGCACTTATCCAGAAACCCGCAGCTCTGCCCACAGTGCCAAAAAGGCACCTGGTGCCTCTAAATTTCAATCTAACGGCTCAGATCTAAGAAATACAGGTGATGGGTGCTGCAGCGAAGGAGAGGCAGGGCTACGGATCCAGCTGCTTTGCCAAAGGCAGGGCTGGGCAGGAATGGCAGGGATATTCTGCTGGCTGAGTCTGCTGGGGTGAATAAAAATATTCAGGTTTCTCTTTTTCATGTTTCATTCTCGGCAGAGTGGTTGTGGCTGCTCATGTAAAACCTGTTCTTGCTGGGTGCTGGAAAGAGGCAAAGGGAATGTGTGTGGAGTAAGACCTTTTTAAAGAAATATACTTTCAGTTGGATTTTGTTCTTCCTGCTGCTTTTCTGCTTTCCCAGGGCGAATCTTAAGAGTGTGAAAACTTGGTTTTGTCCTAAACTTTTCTACGTAATGATGAAAAAAAATCATAAACAACGCTGCTGCATTTTCAGATTCATCCTTGGAACAGGAGCTGGCGGTGCCAGGGATGCCCAGGACAGTGCTTATCCCAGGCATCAGGAGCCCCAGATCTGACAGGATTTGAGTCTTTAATGAATATCAGAGGTAAAGCTTTTTGCAGCCATCACACCCCAGGCCTGCAGTGCTCTCATGCAGTGGGATGTACACCTTTCCTACACAGGGGGAGGTAGGGGGTTATTTGGCCAAAACCCTGCACAGCAACATGGAATCATCCGGGACGTCCCCGTGCTTGCAGCCCTACAGCTTTCCTGCACGGAAGCAGTCGTCGGCAGAGGCGGGAGGCTGGGAGCAGGGCTGGCATGGCTCCCTGTCCCCGGCTGCCAGGAGCTCTCCTTGCCCTGCAGCAACGCCACTTCCATGCTGGAGCAGCACAGCCCTCCGGCTGCACCACGGCCAGCCCTGGGCTTGCCGCCTGGATGTGCTCCTGCCGGGGGATCCACGGAGCCCCGGGAGACTGTCACACACCCCCAGCTGCTGGGTGCCCTGGAACGGCAGCAGTCACCCCAGGGCTGTGTTTTGGGATTTACTGCAGCTCCCCAGGAGCGCATGCTGCCACCCCTGTCCCCATCATGATCCCAGGGCAAATTGCAGGGATGAAAGGGTGGTTGCGCTCTCAGGGCTTTCCTGTTCACATCCCTTTGTGCCTGTCTGTGCAAGGGCCATTCTCCAGTGGGGTTCTCCTCCACTGTGAGCTCCTCTTTGCAGAGCAGGGTGAATTCCCAGCTGTGGGCTGACATGCACCTACCATCCCTGTGCTGCAGGGACGAGGTGGGTCCTTCTTATAGCCTGTTCTGGTCAAGCTGATGCTCAATGACCCTCATGGCCAAGATTTTCTTGGGGCCATGAGAGCAGCAAATACAAACTTTCCTATAGGCACTGGGAACAGGCTAAAAAGGAATCAGGGAAGGTATGTAGGGACCTTTAGTGGTGATAAGGACATGGGATGCTGTGGAGCTGGTGCAGCCTGTTTGGGCAATGTTTCCTGGGGAGCTTTCACAGCCCCCAGGACCCAGAGCTGCAGGGCACCTGGGAAAGCGATAAGCTGAGATAAGGAGAGAGAAACAGATCTGGAAAAAGCAATGTAATCTGCCTCCCCAAACTGAGCTGGACTTGGAGTTTTCTTGGTGCTGTTTGAGTAGCAGAGTTTGTGTGGATCCCTCTGCATGCCCAGCCTTGGAAAAAAGAGGCTTTCCCATGAAAAGCTCAGTGTGCCCAGGGGGTTGTAAGAGCTGTAGGAGACCCTGACCGTCGTCACTTATGAAAAATGCACAGGAACTGTTCAGAAAGGGACTGGGATATCTCTGCTGGACAGGAAAGGAAATATTGCAAATTTCCTGCAGCTTCCCAGCTTGGCTTCATGGTGGACATGAGCAGCTGGTGGGATTGGGAGGGTGACAAAAAAGGGAGATATCAGAAATTACAGGGAATGATTTTTATGAAAAAGACCTCTAACTGAAATTTTATATTTAAAATGAAAGGAGGGTCTTAAATCTGCTTCTTAATGGCCAATGGGATGTCCCATGCTGATATATCCGTAGCAGGAATACTGATGAAACTGCATCCGAAGCAGGGCTGAAGGAACAGTTTGGAAGGACACCTCACCTACCTGTGATGCTGTTGGAAATTTGACCCATGAGAGGTCCCAGCATGCCGAGCAGGCACCTTCCTGCTGCAGCAACTCCCTGTCAACGCCCTACACCCCCACGTGAGCTGTGGGTCCCAGGAGATGTGAGAGTCCTGGGCAGAGTGTTCCTCCTTGACAAGGTATGGACCCTGAGTGAGGTGTGGGCCGTGGGAGAAGGGTGGGTCCCAGGAGAGGGGGGGATCCAAGGAGGTGCATTAAAGGCTCTGGGGCAGAGTTAGTGCACCCCAGAAAGGGCACGGTGCACGAGGAGCCGGGCTAGGACGCCCCCGACTTCCCAGATCCTGGTGAGTGTCCCATCAGCAGAGGGGAGGGTCTTCAGGGCCACGTGTGGGGTGTCACCCTTAAACTCCTTGCCCTGGGAGCACTAGGGAGGTCTCTGCCTGCTGGGGCGGGCGGGGGGGACGGGACAGAGGGGCAGGGCAAGAGTTAACCTACCTGCTCTGCCATCCATCTCTAGGCTCCACCTCGGAGAAAGAGGGGAGGGAAAAGAGAAGAAGTAGGAGAAAAAAAATAAGAAAAAAAAGGAAGAGCGCAGAGAGAAGCGCCCGGACCGCGGGCAGCCCGGCCAGCAGCGGAGCGGCCGCCCCGTCCCACTCCCAGCATGTTCCAGTGGTGAGTGATCCGCGGAGCCCGAGCCCCGCTCCTGCCCCGCGCCCGCACCGAGTCCCGGTGTCCCCTGCTCCGCCGTCCCGTGTCCTCCGCTCCCGCTGCCCGGCACCGCGGTCCCGGCGCCGCGTCCTGCCCGGAGCCGGGGGACTGCGAGGTCCCCTCCCCACCCTCTCGAGAGTCTCCTCGGGGGTGACCGGCTGGGAAAGGGCAACTCTGGTGGGGAGGGTGGGCATGGAGAAGCGACTAAGGACGGAGTTTGTCCTTTGTCCCCTGTCCGTCTGTCCCCATCCCAGGAGCGACCCTCCCGCCGCCCCGGCTCTGCGGGGCTCCCAGGCGGGGTCTCCCTGGCCGCGGTACCCCGGGGAAGGCTCTCTGGGGGTCCTCTCCCGACGCAAATTTCTCTCCATCCCGGGGCACCGGAGCTCCGACCCGGCGGGAGGCAGGATGGGGGCAACGGGCAGGGGTAGCCGATTGGTGCCCTCTATCCCTGGGGATGCCTTTCCCAGCTTTTCCCTCAAAAGGGCTGGTTTGTGTGGTGGGGCCGGGGACAGCAGAGCCTCCAGCCCTGCCCGGTGGGGTCCCTGTCCCACGGCAGCGCCAGCCTGGGGGCAGATGCCCTCGGCGGGTGCAACACCCGGGGTTTCGGCTGTTGCCTCTTCCCCAGAACCGTGTTTTTACCACCTTGTATTTAAGCTTTTATGAGGAGGGGATGCATCTTTGGGCACCCCTATCGCGAGCTGCGGCCCCACTTGGTGCTTGCACCCAGCTATTGCACAGGCTATTTCTGGGGACATTTCGGTGCTTTCTGCCCAGCATATGCCCCTTTATAAGATCCCCTTTCCGAATCCCTGGCACTGCCAACAGAGAGGACTCTATACTGGCCGTGCCTCCAGTGACTGGGTCTAATTGAGGGGGCAGAAAAACACCCCAATCACAGGGATAGTGCTTGCGGATCAAAGCGGTTTTCAGGTGAATCCAAAGTGAATGGGATGGGGGTAGAGAGGCCCTGTCTCCCGAGGGCCTCATCTGCCCTCGGGTATCAACACCTGAAAGGGATACTGCCCACCTCTAATTTGGAGTTTATGTTTAACTGCCTGGTGGTGCAGCCACCTCACAGGAAGGCTTTTCAAGTTTCCTCGGTGGATAAAAGGGAAGAGGAGGAGCAGGTTAAGACCCTTTCAAAGCTCTCTTGATGACACCAACACCAGCAGTTGGGGCAGTCAGTCCTGGTTGGCATCAATGGGAGCCCCCCTGGTGGCTGCCACCCTTGTACCCTGCAGTGCTGGGTGTCCCCAACTCCTGGGGACACTACAGGAACCAGCTGGGGGCTGTGCCCCAAAGAAGGGTCCTGGGGCTTGGCAGGGACTTCTCTGTGATGGCAACAAACCTAAAGCACCTCCCTTGCCGATGCAATGGTTCTTGGCATCCCCAGAAAGCAGGAGCTTTCCCCCAGTACTTGAAGTACTTCTCAGCTGAGGAGACCATACAGCAGAAAGACTCATCCAAAAAGATACACAAACAACTGCCGCTCTTTTGCCCCCTCAAATCCTTGGTTTGATGCGGGAATTGCCTGCAGTTGTGGCTTAAGGTCCTCCCAGTCCCCATCCCTATCCTGGCAGTGAAGGAACAGGGTTTCTGCAGGGCAGAAGTGGCTGTGGAGTTCCTGATTCCCGCTGGACCTGGTGGGGCCCCATGGTTTGCAGTTAGACCAGTAGCAAAAATCCCAAAAAGGTTCTTGTAACAAAGTAGGAATTGCACTGGTGAGAACTGGGAAATGTGGTCCACTGAAGGAAGGAGGAATAAGTTTCTGTGCTGTTGTGCAACACCTCACCTATAAACATACCCAGGCCACTCGACGTGCCATCTCTTAATAAAAGCTGGAGTTCTCCCCTCAGCCCTGTGTCAGAACCTTCCGTCTGGACCCAAGAAGAGTAAGGGGGATCAGTGCATCCATGCAGCTCCCCTCTGTTAGGCAGAGTCTGCCAAGGCTGGGACCTATCTGTGCCAGTTAGTGACAGCCATACCTATGCAAATTTTAAAAAATTATAGCAGTAATTCCCTGCCTTTGGCTTCTGGGGAACCTTGGAATCCTTCAGGCTGGGTATTGTATTGCTTGTTATCCTTGGGTGGTGGGGAGTGTAAGAATGTGGGGGGACGGGATAGGATGGGATGGGATTGATGTAAATGGAATTACTATACAGGGCTGACAGGGGTTATTTCTGTGGCAGTGCCAGGTATGGATGAGAGGTTTTACACATTGCTTGGCTGCGCTTGGAGTAAAGTTGTATCGGAACTGAAGGGTTTGTAAGAATAGGCTCAAAGCTGTGCAGGCAGGGCTGGAGAGGGTTAAGGGAATGGTGAGATCTAATCAGAACTGCTCCCTCATCAGTCTCAGATGAGTGGCCACATATAAAACCGGATGGGGAATATCTATCCATTTACCCGTAATTATTTATTTCCACGCTCGCTCCCACAGTCCACACTAGTGATCACAGTTTTCCCACGACAATGTCAGGCTCAAAAGTTCTTTGTGCTTCAGGGCGAAGCCAGAGAGAGGAGCTCCTGAAAGCTCCTGGTTCCTCTCTAGGGTTCCTGCACTTCAGGGTGAGTGGAATCCCCGAGCACAATATTGTCCCCTGCCCTGGGGAGTCTGAGGGCCTATGGGATATCCCACCAAGCAGCTTTGCTGAGGCCCAAAACTCCAGCAGCTTCCCAATGGTTTTGATCACAATCCAGCCCCCGGGTCTAGGACAGTTTCACGGCTTTTTGGGGTTTTTTTTGTCTATCTGGAAAATACTTGGATTAAATGTTTTAGATTTTGGCCCCAAGCACCCAAAGTGAAGGTGCCATCTGCCTGCTAGAGATGATTCTGGATCTTTCTGGCTCTGACGGGAGCAGGGGACTGAGGGCTGTCC
The DNA here is from genome assembly GCA_013400735.1 of Pomatostomus ruficeps. Lineage (NCBI taxonomy): Eukaryota > Metazoa > Chordata > Aves > Passeriformes > Timaliidae > Pomatostomus > Pomatostomus ruficeps. The sequence continues at coordinate 57,402 of VYZT01012486.1, forward strand.
CCAGTGAGTGTCACCCAGCCTGGGATGTGCTTCTGACATTAAGAGGACAGGCACAGGGGAGTCCTGAGACCAGTGCCACATCAGTTTCCTTCAGCTCCACAACCCAGTGGCAGGAAAAAGGGTCCAGGGACTGCTAAGAACCTTGTGTTGGAGCAGAGATGGGGCTGCCTTTGGGAAGCTGTTAGGAGTAGACACGAGGAGCTCAGCTGCCATCCTCCCATGCCCAGTGCTCATCTGCACAGGGAGATGGCCCAAGGCAACTGGAACATTCAGGACTGAGGCAGGAGGGAGTCAGTGCAGATGTGCAAGCTGCTCGGGAAGCCAAGTGCTCAGGAGCTATGTTGTGCAGCTGGGCAGAGAGGGTGGTTCCCCTCCTCTGGGACAGTGGGATGAGAAACACACCTTTAGCTGTGTAGAAAAGCAGGCTGGGGAGGGATTGTGCATCAACAATCTCTGAGTGCAGCCTTCCCACAGTCCCAAGGACCTCGGGAGGATCCCGCTCAAGCCCCCCACAAGCTCCATGCAGGGTTTGTCCTACAAGCCAGTAGCTTCCCAGGGCTATGGGTCCACAGCAGAGGATGGCCCTGGAAAGGACTGGGTTGGATCTACTCATCCCCTGCACACCCTGGACATGCAGACACCTGGTTTGTTGCAGGCTGGGAAAATCTGCCTACCCAATCTGTCCTGCATCCCCACAAAGGAAGCAACGGAACACAAGTGGTGGCCAAAACATGCAGGAATGCCCCCCAAAATACTGGTTCCCAAGGTGGTTGTAGGGTTAGGAATGTCTTTTTCCCACTGAACCTTGAAATCTGATTCAAATGGCTTTTTTTTTGTCCTGATATGCCATTTTGAAATGAAACAGCAATGCCGGTTTCATGTTGACTCTTGTGGTCTTCCCAGCTCTCAGTTTCTCAGTGCTGTGTAACCTGTGATGCCAGCCTAGACCACGGACAGTATGTCTGTCTTGGAGCTAAGGCTTCTGTGGAAAAGATAATTCCCTCCTGCTCTTGTCCTAAACTGCAATTTTCAGATGGCTGAAACAATGGTTTCCCTTGGGACTTTCCTCTGAAACATCTGCCTTGCTCAAACTCTCACCCTGACTTCTCTCTCTCTCAGCCCATTTTCATCTTTCCTGTGAACCTCTCCCTGATCTTAGCACTGGGGTTACCAGATGACACTGCAGCCACCCCCACACGCCTTGTGCCTGTCCCTACAGTTAAGTGTGGCCCCAGAGCCACCCCACAAGCAGGATGCAGCTGTGAAGAGTATGCATGGAGGTGTCCTGCAGCTCTTCCCACAAGGTTTCTGCTCCTCAAAAGGTGACGGAACACAGATTATGAGCATCCCATGACCTTTCAAGGAGGTGCTTTTGCAGATAAGCCTCTTGCAGCCTGTAGTTTCTTCTCCTTAACCCCTTGTCTGTTCCCTTTAGGAAGAAGACCATCTACAAAACAGTTTGTCTCTCCTTCTTGCTGATCATTACGGTGACAGTGCTGCAGCGCGGAATGGCCCCCAACCAGTTCATGCAGGGCCAGCAGCAGAAAGAACTGTCCCCTTCAGAGCCCTTGAAATCACAGAAGAAAGACAACGCCTTCTCCATCAGCAGCACTTTCTGGAAGACCAAGAAGGAGAAAGCTCCTGTGAAGGAGGAGAGTGTGACAGCAAAGCAAATAAAATTCTGGGATGTCACCACTACCAACTGCTCAGCCAACCAGAACTTGAGCAAGGTGGATTGGTTCAAAGGGCTGGAGCCCAACTACCAGCAGTTCATGCTCTATCGGCACTGCCGCTACTTCCCCATGCTGATCAACCACCCGGAGAAGTGCAGTGGGGATGTCTACCTGCTCATTGTGGTCAAGTCCATCATCACACAACACGACCGCCGCGAGGCCATCCGGAGGACCTGGGGCCAGGAGAAGGAGGTGAACGGCAAGAGGATCAGGACGCTGTTCTTGCTGGGCATAGCCTCCAAGGCGGAGGAGAGAGCCAACTACCAGAAACTGCTGGATTATGAGAACCACATCTATGGGGACATCTTGCAGTGGGATTTCCTGGACACTTTCTTCAACCTCACCCTCAAAGAGGTCAATTTCCTGAAGTGGCTGGACATCTACTGTGACAATATCCACTTCATCTTCAAAGGTGATGATGATGTGTTTGTGAGTCCCAGCAACATCCTGGAGTTCCTGGAGGACAAGAAGGAGGGAGAGGACCTCTTTGTGGGGGATGTCCTCTACAAGGCCAGGCCGATCCGTAAGAAGGAGAACAAGTACTACGTTCCCAATGCCCTCTACAACAAAAACATCTACCCACCCTATGCAGGGGGTGGGGGCTTCATCATGGATGGAGCCCTGGCCAAGAGGCTGCAGAAGGCCTCAGAGACAGTAGACCTGTACCCCATCGATGACGTCTTCCTAGGGATGTGCTTGGAGGTCCTTAGAGTATCACCTGTTGGGCACGAGGGCTTCAAAACTTTTGGCATTGTGAAAAACAAGAGCAGCAAGATGAACAAGGAGCCATGTTTTTACCGGAGTATGTTGGTGGTTCATAAACTCCTGCCTCCAGATTTGCTCCAAATGTGGGACTTGGTCCACAGTAACTTGACATGCTCAAGAAAACTTAATGTCCTTTAGCTCACTTTCTCTGGAGAGCTGGGACTGCAGGAGCTGGGACAGCTGAACCCTGCTCTGGGGTGGGGTGAGCCTCTGCTGGTGGCACGTGAATCCTTCAACGGCACTGCCCTCCGGGGTAAGGAGGGCAGAGATGCTGCACTCGCAGGCAGGGCTTGCGATAGTGTTTGTTCCTGTACTGTATTGTGGTTCACTTATCTCCAACTGGGTTGGGGGTTGCTGAAAAAGAAGAGAGAAAAACCCAACAAAACATGACAAGTCTAGCACAAAAAGGAGAGAGAGAGAGGGCAAAGAGGTTTGTGGTCTGGTTTAGGCACCTCCTCCACAGCAGTATGATTAGTGGAGAGGTGGAGGAAGGCAGGGAGGGATGTGGAACTGGCATTTTTTGGAAATATTCAGAGTCTGGCTATCCACGGAAGCTGCTCCAAGGGAGTTCAGTGAATTACAAGTGCAATCGGCCCCTCCTGACTCAAAAATCATGCGATTTTATTTGTTACCTCAAATTTCTACTCCATGCAAGGTTTTGGTAACATTGACCCTGTGTGCATTGAGTTCACCTTCACCAAAGTCCTCAGTGTCCCCATATGCAGCTGGGGAAAGGGGCTCTTCTCTGAGGCTGGCTCTCAACAGCCCTGAGTCCCCATTGGGGTTTCAGCCTGGCAGTCAGGGGACTGGGGTCCTTGTCCTTGTCAGAGAGTCCCAAGGCAATGGTGGCTCCCAGCACCAGCCTGGTCTGTGCCTGGCTCCCCAGCCCCTCTGCAGCCTTACTGCACGTGTCCTCAGAGGAATGCACCCAGCTGAAATTCCTCAGGGATTTGTTCCTCCTGGCAGGAAAGAGACCAGGCCAGCTGCCCTTGCCTGCGGCCAAGGAAGCGGCCAAGGAAGCGGTGGAGAAAACTGGCGGCCCCCCTTGGAGTGCCCTAGGGATTTGTCACTTCTGGGACCCTACTTCCTGGGCATCCCAGGGGGTACTATGGGGAGACCCTCTCCTTGCTGCACAGCTGCCCGCGTGGTTTTGCATTGCAGGGGACAACAGCTCTAAAGGCCCTGTGTGTGGCTGCTTCAGCTTCAGCCCTGGTTTGTCAGCAACTGTGATGCTCCAGGGTAGGTTGGAGACATTGGTCCAGAAGCAGGGTCCAAGGGGACAAAGTGAAGGAAAGGTGGTGTTTCACACGTCTGCTCCTCTGAGGGTTGTTACAGTGTTTATTCTACAGGCTGAGATGCAGGAGCATGACAGGCAATGGCGTCACAAGACATGGCCTTTTTTCTTTGGGCTGAAAGGACCACGAGCTCTTGAGGGGAGCCCTGGGCTGGCCGCTGTGATGGAAACCCCCAACAGAGAGACACATGGCCACACAAGGGCCACGGATGCTCTCCAGCCACTGACTGCAGGCATGAGCAGAGCCACAGGAATGTGCAAAGCCACACATGTTCACACACATGCTCCCAGGCACAGGCTCTGCACACACAGATGTCCCTGTGTGTAGGGCTTGCATGTCCAAATGTCCCTGCAGGGGATGGGATGGACACACACAGTCACATCCATGTCCCTGACCACGCACAGCAAAACACGGGCACAGATGCCCTTACTCCCTCTCTCTCTCTGGTGCCAGACATTGAAAGGAAAAAATTTTACTACCTCAAAGGTCCCCCTGTGCAGTGCCTTTTTTTTTTTTTCCCTTTCTTAATGCATTGGAGTAAATGAAACGGGCCTGTTTCATTTACTCCAAGTACATTCCCCAGGTTAGAAAACAAATTTAAAATGGGCAAAAACCAGTCGAAAAGGGCACCCACATGCCAAGCCACACCACTCTCAAAATAGTCCTGCTCAGATGAGAGGTAGATTTGAAGAGGAGGAAGAGAAAGAGCCAGTGCTGCCCTGGGCTCAGCTGGTGGTGATACTGTGAAATTGGATGTACAATGCACCAGGTCCCTGGAGCAGCAGGGCAGAGTCCTGAGGGCATTTCTGGTACTCACTGAGCTTAGGCAGCACACAACTCTTCCATTTTCTCCTTCCCTCCCTCCTTCCAACAGGAGTGAGTTCAGAAACACTTTCCAAATTGATACCTCCGTAATTTATGTCAGGTACAGTACTTTAGGCTGTACATTTGGATGCAGGGTCAGCTCTCGCTCTCCGTCACAATGTGTACGGCGAGCCAGGGCTGTGTGCAGACATCTCTCAGTGTTGTTCTTCACCTGGTGGGACCTGTACAGAGAAACCTTGTAGATTTTGGTGAATATTCTAGTTTCTAAATAAAGGTTAAAAGAAGAAGAAAAAAATTCTATGAGCCTTCACCTCATATCATTACTAGTGAGTTTCTGCTGGGAACAATGCTGGCAATGGGCTACAGTGACAAAACGACTCCTTGGAGTGGGCATCTGAGGACTGTAGCTGCCCTGTTCCAGTTTGGCACAGTTTCCTTGTGGAGCCTGGCATGGTAACAAGGCTGGTGGGTAATTTCTGTCATGCACTCCTCCACCTCCGTTTCAAACTAAACTTCAGATCCTCCTCGTGCCCTGCAGGGAGGAGCTCCTCTTCTCAACCTCTGTGGCAAAAGCCATCTCAGCAGGGTTGGAAACACATTGGTTTTGTTGAACACTCTCTCCTTGTGGAGAAGGAGATGGGCAACTCCTGTCCCTGTCACCCTCCCTACAGCAGGATCTTGCTCTCTTCCATAGCCAAAGCCCCACCACGGGGTAAGACAACCCACGGCCATCAGGTTTGAGCCTGGCTGGGGTGAAGAGGAGGAAAGCCACAGAGGAGCCCATGGGTCTCACCTTGCTGTTTGGGCACGGGGAGCTCAGTTTCCAGGGCTGGCACTTGGCACGGTCACTCTCAGTGCTGGGGAGCAGAGGCCAGCAAAGGAGACCAGGACATACTGTATTTGGCAGGCTGGGCCATCTGCCACTGGGGCTGGCTTCTCCAGGGCACCAAAAATTTCATATGCATGGACAAAGCACAAATACTGAGTAGATGCACTCATGGACACTCCTGCCCATTCCCTCCCTAGTGTGACTCCGTGCTGTCACGCATCACTGTGGGACTCCACTGCAGGGTACTGGAGTGTGAACAAATGCTCCAGCCAGGATCCCAGGGCCCGGGAGTGGGATAGGGGCCCGTGTGGAAGCAGGTCAGGCCCGAGGGCTCCCCGGCAGTCCCGTCAGGAACAAACCCATCAGGAAAAACCCCGTCGGGAATAACCCCGTCAGGAAAAACCCCGTCGGGAATAACCCCGTCAGGAAAAACCCCGTCGGGAATAACCCCGTCAGACAGGACCCCCTCAGGACAGCGGGCGGGCCGCGGCCTGCGGGCGCGTGCTGCCCCCTGGCGGTCGGGCCCGCCCCTCCATTTGCCGCCGGGCCGCGGCTGCGGCTCCAAAATGGCCGCTGGCGGAGGGCCGGGGCAGCCCTGGGCCAGGGGCAGCGACACGCGGCCCACAGACCCCAAAGCCCTCCAGCAAAAGCGACCCCAGCCACCACTGGTTTAGTTTTAGCCTCAGGGAATCGCCTTTCGCGAAGCGCTCGATGTTGGGAACCCAGGGAGAAGCGGCCACAGCAGCACAAGGGGCTGCAAGGGCTCGACAGGGCAGGGAAGGTCCCAGCACGGGCCCAGCGTGCCAGGAGGGTAGAACAGTCCGTGACCGCAGCTGCAGGTCACTGGCACAGGGCAAATGCCAAAGGCCAGGACAGGACCTTTCAGGAGCGCAGGGGCAGATGACACTGTGGGTCCCTGTGCCCAGGAAGGCTCAGCCACACAGCCCCGCTTTCTGTGCCTGTGCTTTCTGCACCCACCGGTCTGGGAAAACCACCTACTCCAACAGCTGCCACTGCAGGACAACACCCTGTGCCTGGCTAGAAAAACCGACCAGTGACCATGGCCACAGGACTGAGTCCCTTCACTCCCAGGCTGTTGCCTGACCCTGCACGAGGAACGGCAGCAGGCCTGTGTTTGGTTACAAGCAAGCAGCCACTTAGCCCGAACTCTTGTTTATGTATTTGCTTCACACTCAGGGACAAGAGGAGACAATTTGGAATGAAGCACAAGAAAAAACGCCTGTAGGAGAGAGCAACTGAACTGCAGGGCCTCAGTACAAGATCTGATTTACTTTGTTGAAAAAGAAAGTAGAAAAGCAATCGGCTAGCAAGCACAATCACAGCATCTTCAATTTAAAAAAAGAAGTAAAATATGGTTATGGTTACAGAGCTTACCTTGGCCATCATATTCTTCTCCCCTCCTTCCTGCTAACATGCACACATACACCGCTGGGGAGCTGACACAGACTAGAGCAAAGCAGGACAGAAGCTGCAGCTCTGGCACCAGTGACCTTAACCCAAGGCTACAGACACCCTGTTTCTCACTGCCTGGCTTCATTTAGTGGCACAGAAGTAACACGAACCAGTTTAGGTCCTTTAATCTGTCCAAGACAGGGTGCTGAAGCACAAATGATAAAACATTCTGCATTTTTACAGCAAAAATGCTACAGAAGTTTATAGGAAAAAAAAATTTTTGTACATGGGTAAAACATTATAAATTCAAGACAACTCACAGACAAGGGGTAAAATTCCCACATCTATCACTCTTTTTGTTTTAAAAAGTTCATTTGAACAGGCAAGCAGTCAAAATGGCTTGCTCTCTCTTCCTTGAAATGAAAATTGTATCTTCCAAGTGGCTCACAGTACTGCTTCGCTTCTTGGAATGTCCTCCGAAGGCTCCGCCAAGATCAAAGGAGAATAAAAACCCCCGGAGTCCTTTCAGATAGTCTCGGAGAGCAGGAGAAGGGAAAGGAAAGGGGAAGTTTATTCAAACTTGATCTTCTTCCCTTGTGGCTTGTGATCTCCACCTCCTCCTCTGCCTCCTCGGAAGCCACCTCCTCTACCTAGAAAGAAAATTATTGCAAAAACCAGCATTACCAGTACAGTATTTATTATATACACACACACACAAAAAAATATATTGCAGTGGTATATATATACCACTGTCCTTCCAAACCCATCCTGGCACAGCACAGGAAATAAATTCACATCCAATGTTCTGTGGTGGACCCACACCGTAACTCCAAGAATGGCTTTGGGTTCATTTCTGAGCACACCCCATCCACAGAGCAGCATTTGCTTCCTCTTACCTCCAAATCCACCTCTGCCACCACCTCTGCCACCAAATCCACCTCGTCCTCCTCGGCCACCTCCTCTGCCACCACGACCACCAAATCCACCGCCACGCTGAAAGTCACCCTTTGGCTTGGCAAAATCGAGGGTCACTTTGTTTCCATCTATTTCTCCATCTTCCATGGCTTCTTTAGCTGCTTTGGCATCTTCTGCAGAGCTGAAGTCCACAAACCCAAACCTAGGAAACAGGTCACAAGAACGACAGTCAGGGACACTCCATGAGCTGCAGCACCACCTTCAGGTTTCCCAAAATCCTTTCGGAATCAAACACCAGCACTTCTGCCTCCCACAGGACATGTCACTTGTAGGACAGCAGTGGCTAATCACAATCGATGGAGCCCCACTGTGAGTTTGCCAGTACTGAACCGTTTATTTTCTTCTCGTGCGAATCCATCAGCTGCCACGGATTTATTGGCAGGAAGGAGCTCATTGAGAAGAGGCGAGAAGGGAGTGTGTGCTGCCCTCCACCAGCGGACCCAAAGCTGTGTGTTCTCTGCTCCCACCCCATTTCCAGTTTCACAGAACCACCCACAGGAGCATGAGAAACGCCCCGGATTGCAGAGATCAGCTAAGGTGAGCTGCTCTGTAGCACCTGAAGCTATCCCAGGTGATGCTTAACCTACCCTTTAGATGACCCAGTGTCTCTGTCTGTGACTATTCTCGCACTTATAGAGCCTTCAAATGATTCTCTTAACGTCTCCTCTGTGGTGTCCTCAGAAAGGCCTCTGACAAACAACGTTTTGCTTTGCTCTGTGAAAAGGGAGTAGATTCAGAAGTCATTTAGCCTGAGCAAGGCAACCTTCAGCTTCATAACATCACATCCAGCTTGCATTACTAGCTCCCACAACAGCTCTCAGGGATAAAGGGGTTGTTTTCAAGGAGACCTCAGGCATCTGAAGTCCACAAAAACTTTTTCAGGACTGCAGTTAGAGCCTGACATCAAAGGATTTCCATCAGTCAACCTGATATTACCAAGTTAAGTTTGCCCTGCTCGCTTTTTTAAAATAGATGCTTGAATCTTATCAACAGTGATACTAACTGTAGAGACACTGCTGGATCAGCACTTGACTATCTAGAGGAATTTGACAACGGTTTCATCAGCATTTCAGATAATCAGTCATCATATCCAGCACACTTGCTTACAATGCAAGTCTTTCACTCCACTGGCATGGTTTTTTTTAAAGGCAGCCCCAGGTTTTGCCTGGATGGTGCCCTCCTGCCACAGCTGGAGTTTAAACACGAAACACTTACGACTGAATCCTCCTCCTCCTCCTCCTCGTGCATTTGTGTTCCCTTTCTGCCATGATGGTGAACTGAATTCCAGTCTGATTGTTCTGCCTTCGATCTCTGTGTTGTTACAGGAATTCAATGCCTCTCTGGCATCCTCAGTTGTGGCAAAATCTACAAATGCATACCTATGTGGAGAGGAAGATTCCAGTCAGCCTGGGAACAACAAGGGATACCTGGAGGCAAGTCATTTGCAATGCCAGCCTGGGGGTCAGAGGAAAGGCACAGCGTACCCTTTAGACCTGCCCTGGTTGTTCTGTGGCACCTTGATGGAAGAAGCTTTCTTGAACACTTCTTGGAGAGTCTCTTCTGTAGCAGCATAAGAGAGGTTGTTGACAATTAGGGTCTTCGACTCTCCTCCTATGGGGAAAACCAGTGCTGTTAAGTGCAAGTCTGGAGAAGGAGAGCTCTCTTCCTCTCGTTACCCGACTCTGCCTAGGGTTAAGAATACTTGTTGCCCTTTCTGCACCTCAAGGTGAGGCACAAAGCCAAGTCCAACTCTGTTTTGGTCACCTAGGCTGGTTGCCCCCTCTTGTCCAAACATGCAGTAGAGAAACAAAATGTATAGGATACAGAGCACAAGTCAAGCAAAAGGTCTGGCATCTTAAGTTTTCTTGAAGAGCTTTAACCTGCCATACCCCAGGAAACTTCTGAAACAAGTGGGTATGAATGCTGAATGTCATCTGTACGCATACTATCAGTCTGGAAAAGTACCTTTCTGATGTTCTTGCTGGCTCTTCTCACCAGTGAAGTCAATGACCACAGCACGACCCTCAATCTCTGTGCCCTGCTTCTCCTCTAGAGCTTTGTTTGCCTCTGCTTCCGTTTTAAATTCAACATAGGCCATCCTACAGCACAGAAAGGAACGTAAGCAAATGCCTCCTCGCAGGAACGGCTAAATTCATGCATGAGGGGGGGAAGATGTAAAAGAGGAATGCTGCAAAAAGCAGTACAACTAATGCAGCAGGTTCCTTAAAGCAGCCAAAGGACACATAAGCTTATCAGAATATGCCAAGAGTTAAAGGAACAGCAAACACACAGCAGTCCTCTCAGCTACACACCCTTTGCTGCTCCCGTCCTTGTTCATCACTATCCGGACTTCCATTGCGTTTTCAAACACCTCCCTGATTTCATCCTCGGTTATGCGGTAGGGCAGGTTCTTCAAAAACAGCGTTCTGGCATCTCTCTCTGCAAAGACCCAACAGTTTCTTTCAGGTTACCAGCTAAAAACCCCTCCTCATCTACACTGCCAGTTCAGTGACACTCAGCAAGCATTCACATTTTCAGATGCTGCAAAAGCAACTGTAACGAAAGTTAATGAAACTATTGTACTTCTCTTAAGGGCATAAAGCTCAAAAAAGAGGTCCTGAAGTTTCAGAAAGAAACTTTCTTCCTCAGCCCTTCCAATATGCACTGCTTCTTGTGATTACATCTGCACATATTCCAGTCTGAACTTGCGTATCTGTATGTCAGCATTTTAGAGACTGTTTATTACAGAGCCCAAAGCAGGCAGATCTGCCATGAGAGAGCAGAAGACCAGCCATCAGTAACCCTCCAAGCCCTCACTGTGACTTTTCTTTGACGTCCACAGGTATTCAGAGTTGTGGGCCATACCTTTCTTGTTTTCTTTCATAGTTTCCTTGCTCTTTGCTTTTTCTAGTTTGACTTCCAAACCCATTAACTTCTTTCCATTCATTTGGAGAGCTTTATCCAGATCCTCGGCAGATGAGAAGTCCACATAGCCGAACCGCCTGAAAGAACAGCAGCCTTGAGATCTCAGCTGATCCATCTCTAGCAGCAGAGACCATGAACAAAAACCCAACACCAGAGAGGTCTCCACTGGTCAAGTTCCAGGCAAAGTTAAACCCCCACCAGTACCATGGCTCTTGCATCACTACCAAGCAACCACCGAGCATCTTGAGGGGAACCAGCACACTTGCACCCCTCCAAACAAATTACTGCCAATTGAAAGAAGTAAGCAGCAAGATTCTACTGATGAACTCACTTGGAAGCACCGATTCTGACATCTAAAACCTCAATATTCTTCTTCCCAAAGAATTCTCTGAGGCCAGTCTTCAGCTCATCAAACTCCTTGGTGCAGGCCAAATTTCCAACAAATACAGAGAAAGCTGACATGGGCCCTTTAAATGAAAAGATAATAAAGTGGAGTTTTTTTAAGGCAGCTTTTTAAACTGGGAGCCAGACTCCAGCCAGCTTTAGCACATCAGTTTTTGCTCAAAGGTGACATCATATTTCAGTATTAAGTCCCTTATAATCATCATTTGTGCTGGGAAATCCCACCCCTGACATCCCGGACCTTCACAGAAACATTCTTCAACCAACAGAATCCAATCAGTCCACCAAACCAGCATCTTTTGATGATTTCACACCACTTACCGTCCGTTTTCTTTTTCTTGGCCTCTGGTGCACTTTTATTGGCCATTTCTTTCTTCCTCTTTCCAGGTGCTTCCTTGACAGGTTCTGTGGCAGAAACAAAACAACACTGAAAAATACAGAACTTTTCCTACACTGAATCAACACCGGAGTGTTAATCTTTACGCCAATCATACACAAGACCTTCTCTTGTCACTCAGCAACTGCTCCTCAGCCCTAAAGACCATTATAAGACAACATTTTTGCTCAGGCATCAGGCATCTTTCCTGTTATGAAAGAGTTATGGTCTCAAAAACATTTAAACTCACTTTCATCCTCACTTTCCTCCTCGGCATCCTCATCATCCTCCTCCTCTTCATCGTCCTCCTCATCATCATCCTCCTCATCGTCATCCTCATCTTCAGATTCTGCTGCCTTGGCTTTCACTGGTGCAGCCTTGGCTGGAGTGGTTTTCTTCACTGGAGCAGGGGCTGTGTCCATGGCTTCATCTTCAGACTCTAAAACAGGACAGTATTCAGACAGTTCCACGTTAAGCTCCTTTTGAAACTAAGAAAACAAAATGCTGTTAAGAAAAATCTCTCTCATGCCTCCTTAAGTCTGTATGTTCTCAAGGAAAGTTTGATACAGTTAATTTTTAAAAAAGCTGTCTCTCTCCCTCAAGTTTTATTGCATTAAAAAAACCCCAAGAACTGCTCACCAGGAGTAAGAAGTTTTACTAACAACAGGAAAATTAACACACATTCAGCAACATGGACAACAGCAACCAGCTAAAAGCAGCTGGGCACACACTGCATCACTCTCACTATCCATTAAGTTATCCCCCCTCCCCCAGCTCCCTGTAAGTGTTTAATAATTAAACATCTTATACCATCCTCTTCTTCATCATCCTCATCATCCTCTTCATCCTCATCCTCATCCTCAGACTCCTGCTTTGCTGGCACAACTGCAGGCTTTTTGGCTGGTACTGCTGGAGGCTTTTTGGCTGCAGGCTTCACAGGCATTGGTGGTTCCTCTTCCTCATCTGCACCAACAGTACAAGTCTTTACTAGTAAGATTTGAAGGATGAGTGGTATGGGTAAAAAGTACTTCAAGCTTCCCAAAATTTTGTCCAAAAGTTCAGGACAGGGCAATCAAGAAACTAGGAGATGTTTTACAGGCTGTGTGCAATGCAGCTGCAGCCCAAGTTCTCCTCCAAACTTCACCCACTGCCCACCTCTCCTTTGTAACCCCTTTTTAATCAATGAAACCCCCCAACAAGTATTAGATGATACAAAGCTTTCAATTCCAAAGGTTCTCATAGTTAATGACTTGATTGAACCAGCTTTAGTCAATGCATATTTCGAAAGTAACTTACCAGAGTCTTCTTCATCATCATCATCATCCTCCTCATCATCATCATCATCATCTTCGTCTTCTTCACTCTCCTCCTTCTTGGCATTCTTCCCATTTTTTGCTCCTTTGGTTAGGACAGCAGCCTTTTTAGGAGTTGGAGTAACAGCCTTTTTGGGCTGTGGAGTAGCCACAACCTTCTTTGCAGGTGTAATTGCCTTTTTCGCAGGAGTAGCAACTTTTTTTGCAGGAGTTGCAGCCTTCTTGGCTGGGGTAACAGCAACTTTTTGTGGTTTCTTCTGGGGGATCATCTGAAACACATGTTAGTGTAAGACTCATGTTGGCCCTTTTAAGCTACCATTACTTCACTATCAGACAAACACACAGCAATTGCGATCTAAAGCATATTCTTTTCACAGCTTCTGTTAAGTTACCTTAACTGCCCACCCTGGTGAATCAATAAAGCTCAAACCCAGCTGTTTCATGCTTTTAAGAGCCTATTTATGAAACATCAAAGCACCTCCAAATTCCCTGGTCCTGAAGCAAGATCAGTGATCTCTAACAGCATTCAGTGTCTTGAAATTTTTACACTTGCACATTATGTCCATGTGACAAATCTCATATTGCTCATTACTAAGGTCATTAAGTACCCATTTGCTTATCAGCTTTAGGACAGCTGTAAGACCCCAGCAGTACTTCCAAAAGCCTGGAAGTATAGACTTAGCAGCTGAACTAGTTTTCCCCACACTGCTTTGGCCTTAGGAAATCCAGTTAACTCTTTAGGCACAGTTTAGTGAGGACCACGAGTGTTTATAAATGTTCTGTTACAGTGTAACCCACAACCCTCACACACTTCTGTAACACGTGTATCTTTCTGACTCTATCTCTAGATCAATCACCTCTTCTCCGCTGCTTTCCTCTAGGTCAGAGGACTCCTCTTCCTCACTTTCCTCAAACTTTTTCGGGGGAGGAGCCACTTTTTTCTGTTTGATCTGATTCTTCGGGGTCTGAAAGAGAGAGAGCGAGCAGCGCGTTTAGCTCCCATGCACACCCGGGTCGCCAGCGAGCGCTCGCTCCGGTGAACAATTGTCCCCAGCACGTGGCCCCCTCCCGTCCCCGCGGCGCTCCTGGGGCTGCCCGGGCCCGCGGGGTCGCGCCCGCCGGTGCGCGGGGCCTTTCCCGGGAGCACCGCGCGCCCCCACGTGCTC
>VYZT01012486.1:72176-109217 GCA_013400735.1 Pomatostomus ruficeps
GGCGGCCACGCGGTGCGGCCGGGCGGGGGTCCCGGGGGTCCCGGAGCGACCGTGCCATTCCCGGGAGCCCCGGCTGCCCCGGACCGCCCTGCGTTAGCCCGGCGCGGAACTCTGCCCGAGCACGCTTTTGCCTTACTCTTTGGGACTGGGTTCGCCTCAGCGCTGTCTCTGCCACCCCCGTCCGCCTTGTCTGCCATCCCCTCCCGTCCGGCATCCCCTCCCCGACCGGCGGGAGGCACTAAGCACCCGTGGGCAGTTTGAACAAGCATCCGTAGGAGCCGCTCAGTGTGCTGCTGCTGAGGTTGCAATTGGCGCAGGAGCACTCTGCAGTTGCCACCCTCCACTGGTTCAGGCTGGGAGTAAAGACCCAAAGGAGAAGAAAAAAAATAAGCCCGTGCTTGCCTGATGGATGCTTTTGAATTCAGTCACTGCAAGAAGACACCACCTTTCTCCCTGTGGAATTCTTCCCTGGTGACCACAAAGTTGGGGTAGGAATGACTCCAGGGCAGAATGCAGCTCCTCTGTTTCACTTGCCACTTTGCTGGCAGGGCTGTGTGCTGCCTTGCCCCTACCTGACACAGAGTGGCCTCTGCTGCTGGGGTTTCCCCACTGCCTTACGTCCCCTACCACTTCAAACTGGGCATCCAGCCAGCTCCTGGGGGCTCCTGAGTCAGGCATGTGTGACTCTAGCAATTTGCCCTTCCAAGGCCTACTTGAGGTAAGCACCTGATTTGGGAAACAGAAGATCCTAGTGAGCCCTAAAGAAAAAGTGCAGACTGTGAATGCCATCCTGCACGGCCCTGTTGCCCTTGAGGGGACACCCCAGGATTATTCAGTGCTACCTGAAGCAAGAGACACACTGTGGGTTAGGCAACGTACCTGGCTCCTAGGCTGCCCTAGTGCCTCTTTCTCCTCTGCTGGGTAAGGAGAGGCAGTTTCCAGGCAAGCTGAGCCATAGCTAATGACACCTGCTCAATGAGAGGTGGTGGGATCAATCAGCCTCTCCAGGAGTAAGCCAAGCCAGTGGAGAGTCTGCCACTATCAGCCAGGATGGGGAGGGAAGGAGCTGAACTGCCCGTGTTCCAGCCCTGGTCACATACATGCAGGTGGATGGGGAACCCCTTGTGTAGGGCAGCTGGACTGTGCCAGGAAAACAGAATGTCTGGCTCATCTCCAACTGTGTGCTGCAGGAGCTGTCCCCAAGTGCATGGGGGAAGCAGTGACACAGACCAAGTGTGGCCCAAGGGCATGCAGAGTGGTGGAATGGAGGACTGAGAGACCTGAAAGGGATTTTTAACTGTCTGAAGCAAAAGCTGATTGCACTCTCCTTACCATGCATGTGGTGCAACAAAATCATGTACTATGATTGCTTGAAGAGCACTGCTGCCTGTGCTGGGGCTGGCCTTGGTTCCTCTCTGTGCTCTGGGAGGCTGGTTTGCCATGAGAAAGGGACAACTGTTGCTTCAGCCAGGGGCAGTTTTGGCAGCTGGGACACTGCGTGTGTCCAATAACACAGTGCCAGCAGTGGGATCTGCAGAGGGCTGGGCTGGCAGCTGGCCAGTCTTGGTTCCCAGCCCTGGCAGGGGACTTCTCAGTATGGCCTGTGTTCCATCTCTTTTCCCAGCAGCGTGTTGGAAGGTTGTCCTTGCCTCTGGCATCTCTGAGGCTGCAGCAGAACCCAGTGTTTGAGGGAAGAAGCACAGCACCCTGTGCAGGAGAGTGAGAACCAGCACTACCCACGGGGCTGTGTCAATCCATGCACTGTGTTAACCCATGCACTGTGTCAATCCATGCTCCATGTCAATCCATGCACTGTGTCAATACATGCTCCATGTCAATCCATGCTCTGTGTCAATCCATGCTCCGTGTCAATCCATGCTCTGTGTCAATCCATGCACTGTGTTATCCACACACCATTGAGCATGTCTGGATATGGCCCAACCCTGCCAGCTGCTGTTGTGGCCAAAAAGGGCCCAGGATGCTGCAGGGAGGAAAGTAGCCAGGGCATTGCAGATGCCAATATCTAGGCTGGGCTGTTCCCTGTATCCCGTGTGTGGCCAGGATTTCCAGTCAGCCCCAGCAGTGTGCAGGAGGATGCCAGAGTGGAGCAAGGCCAGCCTTTTTCTGGGACACCACATTGCAGGGCTGTCCCAGTGGCACAGCACAGCCCTGCTTCCTCTGCAGGCAGCGCCAGGAATTTCAGGGCCAAGGGAAGTCTTGAAGAGCAGCATCAGTGAAGGGTAATTTGGCCAAAAGAGCAGATTTAACAGATCTATTTGTGCAGTAAATATACTTTAGGTCCAGTTATGGCTGTGTCTTGTTGTAGCAGCATGTCTGTGGCTTGGGAGCATTGATCTAATTCCACGGTTAAAGGGAATTTAGGTGATTCAGTGTAGACTCCAGGAGGGATTTGCCATGGATTCCCAGTTTCTGGCATAGCAGATACTCACCCCTGTGCTTTCCCTGAGCCTTGCAGCGCTGGGAGCGCCTTACCCAGCTGCTGCTGCCCAGGGCTGAGGGGGAACTGCGCTGCGAGGCAAACACAGCTCCCCAAAAGCCAGGAAAATTGGGTGACCAGCCCAAGGGGGAACCCCATAGGAACCACAGATGAGGTGCATGAGTGTCCCCAAACGCCCTGTTCAGCCTGTAGCCAGTCGCGGCTGTGTGTTTCCACTAGATGGTGACAAAAGGCTGCCTGTCCCGAGTGGGAGCCCGCGGGGACACCCGGCTCCCCCAAACACGCCTCCGTGGGGGCAGCTGAGCGGGACATCCTGCCCTGCTCCCTTCGTCACTCCCAGGAGATCCCGGGACGCATTTGATACTCGCTGGATATAAGCAGCAGCCAAGTTCAGTCGGGAGAGGAAAAGTTTTACCTGCGGCTGGTGCAGGCGTCTCCTGCCAAAAAATTGTCAGGGATCTCCAGCAAACACCCAGTGGGTGCTCAAAGAAGGGGAAAAGGAGGTAGAAAAGCAATCAAATGTGTTCCCGAGCTCCCCAGCCCCAGCCTGACATCACCTGCTATGTGGTCTGAGCAGTGGCATGGCAAAGGTGATGGAAAAAAAACCAAACAACAACCCACACCAAAAAAGCAAATTTACCAATCCCAGGTCTAGGTGCTGCTCAAAACCTCTTGAACAACCCCATGTCCCACTGGCAAATCCTTTTCCCCTCTTGGTGCCCACTTGACCCCATCATGCTGCTCCTATGCCAGCAGGTACCACAGCTGATGGATGGTAACCCAGCCGGGTCAGGCACTTAGGGCTTGTCCTCTCTCTTCCCAACTGCACAGCTCCCCAGGCCCTGATTAATGCAGGACAGCAAATGAGATGGGACTGTGTAGTACAGTCTAATTAGGTCTTTTCTTCTTTATCCCCCTGTCTGTGCCCAGAGGAGAGTCCTCAAGGATGATGAGTATGAAGTGGGTGCAGGGCTTGCAGTGACAAATGGCACTTAATTCAAGTAGCCACAGACAAGTGCACATCCTGTGCCTTGAAATGGGCAGCTCATGACACGCTGGCCTGCAGGGATGAAAGTCAACTGTGCCTGGCAGAGCATGGGATTTCTTCTCTGTGGAGCATCCTTTCTTGAGGTGGGATGCTGCAGGAATTGGCATGGGCCCCTGGAGCCAGGCATACCCATTGTCACTCCAGCAGATGCTGGGTGATAACCCAGCACACCCCTGTGCCATTTCCTGGGTTTCCTGGAGACAAGGAAACATATGGGTGACTCCCACAGGGAGTTTTGTACGTACAGATTTAGTCTCCACATGACCTCCAAGTATTCCTTGTAGTGACCATTTCTGGTACACTGCAGAGAAAAGGGGGGTTCCAGAAGGAGCCAATTCCCCTAAGATGTCCCTTCTGGCAGGCCAGTTCCTCTCTCTAACACCCCTTGCCTGGAGCTGGCAGCAGGACCTTGTGATCTGCCTGTGAGCCCCCAGCAAGCCCACGCAGCCACCCAGAGCCTCCCAGCCAGGTGAACTCCCCTCTGGGTCTGCTCAGCAGGAGGAAGAAGTGCAGCTCTGGAAAAAAGGATGTGTGAGAGAAAAGTGGGACTGGAAGAGGACTTGCAGTAGGTGTGAGATAAAGAAGGCAAACCAGGACTGGGAGATGTGGAGCAATTTGGGTGGTGAGAGGAGAGCTTGGGAGCACCCTTCTCTCTCCAAGTGGAGAAAGTCAGTGAGATGGGAATAGGCAGGCATTTTGAAGCAATGCATACAAATCCTTTATAATCCAGGGGAAGTCAGTCTGGAGAGAAGCTACAGGTGATCCCAGTTCAGCAATGCCAAACCAGCAGCCAGAGCACATCATAATCCCATGCAACTGCACATCTTCCTGCAGTGCCCCGCAGCATTTGGGAAGGCTTTCCAGGACCTTTGTGGAGACAGCCCAGAGGGGAAGCTCCTCTTCACACAGGCATTTCTGAGCATCCTATTCATGTCCCAGAGCTGGGGCAATAGGGAATAAGATCCAGACAAGCACTGTGTCCCCAGGGATGACTGTCAAGACATTCAGGTAAAACATCTGCACACTCTTGTGGCTCAGCACATCCGCCCCTCGGTACAACCCCATGGAGCAGTGACCTGGGGCTTTGCCTCAGTTCATATTTCACCTGTTGGAAACTCCCTCTGCTCCCAGGCCTGTGTTGGGCTATTTCCATTTCACGGCAGCTCTCAGGCACAAGGCCAGTGGAAGGCAGATGCTCTGCCTGGAACAAACCCAAATGAGGGGATTTTTTTTTCCCCTTTTTTCCCTTCTCAATTAAAAAAAAAAAAAAAAATTGACTCTTTGTTGAGTCCAAACTGGAGAAGCAAGAGTCTCTCTCCACTCCCCTTGTAAGGTCACAGATTTGATCCCCATATGGACCATTCACTTAAGAATTGAACTCAATGATCCTTGTGGATCCCTTCCAACTCAGAAGATTCTGTGATATCAAAGTTTATTTTTGTGTTTGTATCTGAGTGAGGGGGTGAGCTCATCCCTGCTTGAGAGGCGCATGCACCAATCACTCAGCCAAGGCAGTGAGCAGCATGGCCTGGTGATCCTGGGGCTGCCCCGTGTCCTTACCTCTAGAACCACAAGAGAGCCAAATAACAGCAGGGAGAGCAGAGACATACACACACACACACACATGTGTCTCCAGTATAGTGTGTCCCAGCCTCTGCCAGCAAGCAAGAGCCAAAACTGCTCTAGGAAACAGGCATCAGTGCCAGTAGAAAGTGTGCTGGCTTCTTAAGCTCAGTGGGAAATGTTCTATTGTTCCCCCAGCGAGCTGCTGTCCCGTGTTCTCCCAGCTAAAGTTGCCCACCTAGCCCCATCCATGCAGTTTGCAAAGCTCCTCTCCCAGCGTGCTGCTGTGAGGGAACAGCCACTCCAAGGGCTCTCATGGTTGCATCAGGAGGTCCAGCCATGGGCTGAGCTTTTTGCAATGGGTTACTTTGCACTTGACTGTGCCTGCAGAGCTGAAGCGATCTGGGCAGGTGTCAAGGTGTACAGACCACCTGAGAGCCTGGGAGAGGTCAGAGCTTGGGAGTCAGGGAGACTGAGCCCATCCAGATTTCACCATCCATCTGCCCCCCTGCAGCAAGCTCCATCAAAAGGAGGTTAAAAGTAAGAGCTGAAAGTATTTTTCCAGCCCAGACCACTCTCGGGCTGCTCGTGCTTCATCCCAGCAGCACGCTGAGCTGCTTCACTTACCAGCTCTCACCACAGAAATTCCCACTGGCAGGATGTGAGATGGAACCACTGCTTTGAAACTTCTTACTACTGTAGTTAAAAATAAAACTCAGAGCAATAATTTCCCCACTGTTGATGCCTCAGACCTGAAACCTGGTCCTGAACGACCCAGTGGTGTCTCATTTAACTGCACAAGCTGTCATCATGATGTCTGCATCCTGGGAGGGAGGCGAGACCATGGTTTCTTGGGGAAAAGTCCTCTCCTTCTCATCCTGTACAAGCCATCAGCTCATCTCCCTGTGTACGAAATGGCAGAGGAAGCTTAAAGCAGACTGAAAATTACACTGCATCTCTCCTGCTCTGTTTTAATTGTGGAGCAAAGAAAGAAGCCCATCGATTCATCCCGCTGGGTAATTAAATGCTTAATGCTATTGACTATAAAGACATTATGGTTCAGCAGCCCAACACTAATGCATTAATAATCGCTTATATCATGGCAAGGAAGGGGCACGAGCTGCTCCTGAGGAACACGATAGTTACGTGGGATGGGAGCACACGGTGAAAACCTCAGGGACTGAACTAGTGCCGTGACAACCTGCAGGAACGAGAGCTTACCCCAGGGAGCAGGGGAACAGGGAAGGGCTAGAAGGACCATGGAGGAGGGGGCAGCCCCTACCCCAGGGAAGCCCTCCTGGCCATGTCAGTGGAGAGGGGAGCCTGGGCTCTGAGTATCAGTGCTGCCCCCAGCACAGCTCCAGGATGCTGTCAGCCATGGAATCAGGAAGATAAATCTGAGCAGTACAACCCTTTTATAGCAAGCCATGGCAAAGGCACAAGAAGGTCTGTCCACCTCCTGCCAGGCTCTATACTCCCAATAATTATCCGTCTGCTTCAGCATACTTATTATGCACATGATGTGGAGCACAGGGCGGAGCCCATAGGATTATGCACATAAAAGTGAACTGAGTGAGCACTGCTCCAAGCTGGAGAGGGCAATTTGCTTGTTGGGAAAAGCAGAGTCAACCCTCAGAACGTGGTGTGCCAGTGGCCACTGTGCACTTCCCGAGGAGGGTCTCACCCAGTGAAGAATGGAGGCTGCACAGCCTCCCAAGTACAGGGACTTCAGAGCCCAGCACATGGCAGGAATCCCATGTTCTATGGACAGGGGGAATGCTTAAGTGCCATTAATAGAAGATGGAGGAAGGAAGAACATACAGCATCACGGGGAGAGCGACCCTTTTTCAAGACCATCCTCTGCTGAGTTCTTTTCCACCTTCCCAGGATCAAGGCATTGCCCCTCCAGCCACGGCACAGGGGGTTACCCCACTGCAGCCACTTCGAGGACGGAAGAGACACGGCCTAAAAAGCCACCAGAGGCCCCATGTCCACCTAAGCTCTCAAACCCATGTCAACAACTCCATGCCCAAGGATAAGGGGAGCCCACAAAGCCTCTCTGGACCTCCAGCATGAAAACCAAAAGCACTTGCAATTTTTTCTGAGCAAATCCAAGTACAGATCATGCTGTCAAACCCTTATTTGATTTGTTTTTCTGGTGGCTCTGCACTGTTAGCTTTCATTACTTTCTCTGTCCTGTGCCATAGTCCAATAATGCAGCATCTGCCTGATAAAAGGTCCATGAATATAATTTACAAGTAGTTGGCACCTTCTGCCTTGTCTGGGAGGGCAGGCTCCCTGAGTACACTGCCGATTGGAAAAAGTGTGGATTTTACAGTCATTTTTGGTGGGGAAGTAACATCTGAGCACTGTTTGTAGCTTGATTTATGTTCATGAGGTTGCAATTCTTCCAAACATTTGATTCATGGCTTGAAATTGAACCTCTTTAGGTATAATTCTTTACAGAGTCTTAAAAAAATAAGTCTGGTGAGAAAGAGAAGGGAACGTGCTTTCTTACAGCCCCAGAGATGAGGAAAAAGGTGCCTCTGGCACTTTGGATATGTCTGAAGGGGGACAGAGCCAGGGGAAAAGGAGCACTGGTGCCCCCAGTGCCCCACCTCTCCAGGTAAGGCAGCCTTGACTGGGTGAGCTGCTGCATTTACTCTAGAAAAACCTTTCTGAGACTGAGAGTACACACCTATGTTGGTACATATGTCTGTCTAACAGCCTCAGTAAGGGTTTGTTGGGTTATTAGGAACGAAACATATTTCCTGAGGATGCTATGAGGGTAAGGGAGCACATTGCTCTGTCTCCTCACTCCTTTGCTCTGAGTCTTTGGGATGTGCCCGTGCAACGATGGGCAGAGGCTGGGGGCTGTGCTGTGGGGCAGTGCTTGCTCTGCACCCTTTTTCAGGAGCAGAATGAATCATCACCACTATGGGTGCCAAACCCTGCACCCTCAGGGCTGGGAGCCTCATAGCCTCGTGCCTAAACTTGCTGAAATTGGTGCAGGTGGCATCACTGTGCCTTTGGGCTGAGGAGTGCCTGAACTGGTCCTGCTGCCTTGCTGGGGCTCATCCTGTGCCACTTACTCACCCCGGCTCCGGGCATCACTCCCAGGGAAACTGAGCTCCTCCACACAAAGGGCTTCCTGCTGCAGGGCCAGCATCACCCAGACCTTGGAGGTGATAAAAAATCCCCAGTGGATGAGCCACAGCCTGGGAGGGAGCAAACCTGTTTGCAAAAGGAGATCTCACTGGGAGAAAGGTCCAGAAGGAAAATGGGAAATTTAAGGGAAAGTCCAAACATTTCCAGTCACAGTGGCGCCAGATTTCTCTATCTTAGTGGGTTTTCTTTGGTTCCATCACACTGTGGGTGAAGGCTGTCAGTGCAGAGAGGAGAAAGGCAGTTTCTGTCCAGGGCTGCCCTGAGCCCTCATGAACACCTGCAGCAGCACAGGGCTTAACACAGCCTGATCTCTCCAACCATCTCCTGCCAAAACCTTGGCCAAAAAACAGATTGGGGCCACTACTGAGTCTGGAGCGAAGGCAGTGGACAGGGGGGTTCAGAGGTACAGTGGCAACCTAGGGGGTCACAGCAGAATGCCTGGATGTTTTCGGGGGGAAAAAAGTGAAATCCTTCACTTGTGGGATAAGCCTGGTTTTGTGGGGCACAGAGCAGCCTCTTGAAGGAGAGAAAATTAGAGCAGAAGGTCCTGAAGATACCGACAAGTGCCCACAGGCCACATCACACTCATGAGCGTCCCAGCTGCCAAAAGCAGTTACTGTGGGGTGACCTGTGAATTTGCACCCACTGCTGGTGCTGCAGCCAGGAGGGGACCTGCCCTCACCAGTAAGGAGGGGACACAGCTGAAGCAAGTCCCCTGGCAGAGCAGGACTGCAGTGGGACCGTGTCTCCCTGCAGTTTGTGCTTGGAGATGCTCTGGCTCCCTCTGGGCCCTAAATTGAAAGGATACCAGATTGCTTGGCCTGGTCTTTCTTGCTGTTTTAAATTGTTCTACCAATTCCTGGCTCGAGCAGTCAGACTTTGTGACCAAAATCATCACTGGCACAGAAAAGCTGGGACTTAGGATGTCCTGAATGGGGCTGAAGGTCCCCAAACCTGTTTCTAGTAGGTTTGGAGGGGAAACCATGGACAGTGCAGAGGCTGCCTCACTGCTGACCCCAGCCTCTCCCAACACACCCCTGCAGAATAAAATTGCACGTGTCAGCCAAAGGAGCTGTTCAGCTCTGCAGCTGTTGGGCTGGGGAAATGCTAAACCTCTGGGGCAAGGAAGCAGGCCAGGAGCTGGGAGAAACAGCAAGAAGACACAGAATTCCTCCCAACATCCCAGGAGAAGCTCACAGATACAGCCCATCAGACCAATCTCAGCTCCAGGGGTAGGTGGTTTCATACTGCAACCGCTGGCTTTTGGAATAGGGTTAAACTGTTACATCTCCCAGCTATGTCTGCACAGAGACAATCAGCAAAGAGACAAAAATCCTACTTCTAGGAAGAAAACCCTTTAAATGTTTCTATGGTCACACTCACCCCACCCCACTGGGTGCAAATGGGTGCTTTTCAGCCCAATTATCACCACTGACTGTGTTTTCTTTCTTTTAGATTTTCGCTTCTGTATATCTAATTCAACCATCCATAACTGAATCAGTAGAAATGCTCCTTATCTATCTCCCTTCTTCCACGGGAAGGGCGAGGAGTCCTCACCCAGCCCTCATCTTGCAGATGATACTTGAGCACGGGCACTTGCTGCTGTGTTTCAGGTTCCTGCCAGATGGACTCACCGCCTGTCAGTCAGGATTGCCACAGAAAAATAGGAACGAAACCCAGCTCAAACCATTTGCTTTTCCATCTGTGCAAGACAGTTGTTTAAATCAGTGCCGGCAGAGACGTTTGGCGCTGACACCAGAATCAGTTTGGAGAAGTGAAGAGGTGTAGAGAGATGTGGATCTTCCTTTAGCCAGAGCAGAAATCACTGGAAAACACGAGAGGAGAGAAGAGTTCACAAACTACGATGCAAAAAAGTCAGCTTGAGCCTGCCATTGCTAAAAGGCTCCCAGGATGGCTTGGGGCTGTGGGTGTGGGAGAGAAGAGCAGAGCAGGCAGCAGCAATATCCTCCCTGCTCCTTACTAATACAGCGGTGAGGCTTGATGGGTCTCCTAAATTATAATGTCTTTCTTGTCATTAACTTGATTTCTTTCTGGTGACAGCAGCAGCAAATTGGTCCCAGCTGTTCTGAGCAAGGGATGAGAAATTAAAAGGAATTAAACAAGCCAAGTGCTGGAGGGGTTGGTGTGCAGGGAAGGGGGTGCTTTGAACCAGAGATGGCCGGGAGGGGGGATGGGATGGGATGGGATGGGATGGGATGGGATGGGATGGGATGGGATGGGATGGGATGGGATTCATGGGATGGGATGNGGATGGGATGGGATGGGATAGGCTGCAGTCATGGGGGTAGTGGGAGATGCCAGGAAGGGAGAAATGGACTCAGGGCTCACACTTCTCCCTGCAAGCAGGACACTGAAAAGCTTCACTGTGCCTGCCACAGTGAGGTCTCTCTGGGGAGGGGACAGCCCTGTGTGTGCTGTGGCTACTGCCATGCAAGAGGACACATGAAACCCCCTCAGGGATTCCCCCTCCGAGGAACATCCCCTGCCTGGGGACGAAGGAGAGCAGTGCTGCTGAGCTTCTTTATAAGATGGTACAAGCAAGTGTTGGGCAGCAAAGAGTCTTTATCAGCTGTCCTGGAAGAGGCTAGGCACAGGAGCTGAGGAAAACCAGATTTATGTCAGTGTCTGTGTCTTTATTTTCTTCATTCTGTTGGCAGCTCTTGCCCCTGAGGCACAGCCTGCCCTGCCAGGGCATGGAGAGGGTCTTGGAGACCTCCTCCTTCAGTCTCTGTCAAATACCTGCTGGGAACCGGTGTTCTCCCATCCTGGCAGCCCCAGGCTGATTCCTGTGCGAAATACAGCTTTTGACCTGGCTTGTAGCCCCAGGGCCAGCTGGAACCATCCTGTGCCTGATGCAAGCTCCGGGGGCGGGAGGGGATGTCTCATGCTCAGTCTCAGCATCGTTAACGTGAGATGGTCATTAATGAGAGACAGTCACTCCACCCGCCCAGGAAAGATAACAAGAAAGATGAGTTTGACCTCCGAATCCTCTCAGACAGCTTTTTCCAATGTATCACATTAAATAGTCCTGAACTGAGAAGACAAACTCGCCCTGGCTGCCGTGATAAGCACAAAGAGTGATAAACCCACGTAATTAAAGTCTGCCACTGTAATAACGTTGCAGCAGAGACAGCTGGAGTCTAGCCCTGAGTCTGGGTCCATACCTTGGGTTTTACTTGTTTTCATTCAAACTTATTTTGGAGAGATTCAGCCCAGGCACTGCCGGGTGCGAGGAGGGAGAGGAAAATGCCATCTGGGCATGGTGGAGTGGAGGAGCAAGGGCTGTTGCTCCTGTCCTGACTCTAACACAGAGAAGTCCTTCGCAGATACCCTCAAAACCATATGTGAAGAGGCGCTGACCTTATAGAAAAGCACATGGTTCATAAGGAGGCATTTCCCCTTGAGGGACTACACCATTGCCCTTAGCCTTACAAGGAGAGACAATAGGGACTGGTCCTAAATATATGTATAACACTAGATAAATGTTAGCTTTTTCCAGTCTGGGCATCCCAACCTTTCTCTTCATGCTGGAATTTGCTCCAGCCCGAGGAGACCCAGAGAGCTAGTGCCCCCTCAACCACCACATCCCACCCAGGGCACCAGGGCAGACCCCTGGGACGTGTATGCTGGGGACCCTAAGCACAGCTCGTGTGGGCTGTAGGAAAGCCCTTTGCAGACTGTTGTCCTCCAGGTCAGTCTCGGGGCCCTGAGCCCAATCCCCCAGTCCTGGCAGCAATCACAGCCGGTTGTTAGCAGTCCCCGCTTGCCTCAGAGCTCTGCCATCCAGCCAGCTTTAATCCACTTACTGCAGTGCTAATTATCTTTCATCACTTTCATTTCTTAACCAAAGTGTCCCCATGAACAAAATTAAGCATCACACGGGCTTCTGTGACATAAATTCTGCCATCTTTAGCAACCACACAGTTGCTACAGGAGAAGGTGTGGGCTAACCAGTCTCTCTCTTCAATTTTGGCAGGGTTTTAACCCTGCCCCAGATGATGCCTGTGAAGGTGCCCAGTGGCTTTAATGGGTTGTCCCTGCTGCCTGTGGGGAAGGGCACCGTGCATTGCACCTCTGTCCTTACCCTCACCCTGCCAGCAGGACGGTGGCATTTCAGACACAGAACAACACACAGCCCTCCACTTCTTAGAGATGCCCTTTGGCCCTCTAGCCCTAGTGTTTTCCCTAAGAAAGGCTGGGATCTCGGTGGGAAAGGCTGCTGTGCTGCATCCGTGGCTGGGCAGCCCAAACCTGTCCCCTGCCCAGCCTTAGACAGGGAGTGCTCATTCCCAGGCTCGCAAGAGCTTTGCCAAATTCATGCTGTACGAGTTTTCCCCATCCCATGGCTGTGTGAAGGAAGGGAAAAACAACCCTTCCCTTGAAACCATTTTCCCTTGAAAAGGGGCGGCAAAAAATCCGCTGGCACACTCTGGAACAATTTATCATGGCTACAAATATACAAGGCAATTGCTGTAACACTTGAGTTTGGCTCTGTAAAGGGAAAAAACCCCACCCCATGCTTTTTGCAAACAATCACAGCACAAAAAAAAAAAGCCTTACAAGGCTGGGGCAGCCTCATAGATGGATTGCTTTTTAATCCTCAAAGCTACGGTGATAAATCTTTTCTCTGGAAGCTCTGGAGATACTGTGTCACTCAGGGCATGCGGCAGCGTGGGGGGAAAACAGCTCCAGGAGCTGAGCGGGCACGGGGGGGCAGGAGGGTTCTCCTGCAGCCGGGAGCAGGTGATTAGGCAGGAGCTGGCAGTTGGACAGAAGCTGCTGTAAGTCTGAGAGGACAGATGGACAAGTTTTGGGGAACAGCTCTTCAGAAACAAAGTGTTTGGAGAGGAGATGGTGGCATGGAGCCCAACCTGACCACGTGCTCCACATTGCAGGGACAGAGAGATGCTTCTCCCAGCTCTGAGCAAAGACACAGAGCAACAGCATCCACACACTCCCTGCATCTCCTGGCCCCTCAAAGTGCCTCTACTCTGTCCCATCAGGGGTCCCTTGGGCCCTGAAATATTTATTTGACTCCCAAGCAGTGTTTCGGAATGCTTCTTCTGCCCAGCCATCCTGAAGCACCAGTCATTCCCCCATGCCAGTTACATGGGTGGGAGCAGTGGGAACAACTTTGCCCATCCTTGGCTTCTGCATTTCCCCATCCCACGGGACCCTTTGCTTCTATACCACCTCCCTGGCAGGAATAATCCCTCTGATTTATACTGGGAAGATGGCAGGGGCCAGGCTGATCCTGAGGGCTCAGGGCAGTGGGGAGCATAATCCTTGGAGCAAACAGCTCCATAATTCCTTTCTGGAGGCTTCAATGAGCCTGGGGCAGGAAGGAGTTATGAACCACTGCCTTCTCAGTGATGGCAAGGTATAAAATGCTCTTCATGAAACCATTCTCCCTGAGGAGATCAGTTCACTTTTTATTAGGTTTCATGCAGATTTTACTATTAATTATAGGATTAAAGGACTTGCCCAGCAGTCTTTGATTCCAGCATCTCTTGGGAGCCCAGCTGACATGTGGTACCCAGGAAATCTCCACATGCTCTCATCACAACCCAGCCAGGGGAGCAAAGTTTGCCCATACACCTCCACCCAGGAATTGCCACCAGCCATGCTGCAGCTACATCTCTGCCAAACATTTGGATGCTTTCCAGGGTGATCCTGGCCCAGCTGTGCATGTGGAGCGGGTGGTGGGGCAGCCCCAGCATCACCACCTGATATATCATGGCTGTAGCAGCACATTCCTCTCCTGCATCTCAGAGAGGAGATGGGAACACACACTCTGACACTGACCAAGGAGCTTGAGCTGCAGCAGCCACAGCTGTATCCCTGCACAGCCTGGCTGCTCAGGAGCAGCGGGACAAGTTCTCCTGGTGTGCAGCACAAGGGATCCCAAAGCTCCATGCAGGCGTCTGTCACTACATTATAAAATACTATCGACTGCCTATTAAAAAGCCATTCCCTGGAGATTTGTGGCTGGAGAAGCAGCTGGGTGAAGTGAGATGGGGCAATAATGGCCATCAAGGAGGCATCAGTCACATCCACCCATGCAGCAGCGACAAGGGGCCCCACATGGCTGCCAGGGTGCTGTCCCCTGCCAGGACCATCACTGACAGGAAAGAGAGAGGATAAAAGAGACAGATCTTAATGCCCTTTGCCACACTGACATCCTCCAGAGAGAGGCTGCAAGCTGTCAGGACCCTGAAGTGCAGAGTTACTGCAGACCAATGCCCACCCTCACCCAGCAGCACCCAACAGGACCCTTCAAGGGCCAAGGAAGGGCTTTGCCCATGGCAGAGCCAGCTGTGGGATGGGGAGCAGGGGAAGGCAGCTGCCCTGCCTCTAAACCAGGGACTGGGTAGATAGGGGCAGGAGGGAGTGTGCAAGCCCCAAACCCTGCCTGTTCTTGATCACTTCAAATTGCTGAGGAGGGGCTGAAAGCAGAGCAGCAGCTTCCAGTGCTCTGCCTGGGGCTTGTTCATCCAGTATTTCTGCTCAAGCAAGCCCCAGACAAGCCCACGCTGACCAGAGGCATGGCCATGTGATGCTGAGCTAGGGGAGCCTCAAGAGCTGGCCAGGAGGGAGTTGAGGCTGGGTAAGTAGTGCAAAACAAGAGCTCAAACTGTTTGGACGGTCCCTCAGCTACCATTTCAGATCCTCAATATTTCATCCTGCAGGATCTGGTGTACACGGGGAAGGCAGCAGCATTGATTTCAGACAGTAAATCGATGGGTCCTTCCAGCCCAGGAGAGCGTGACCAGTCAGCCCACGCTCCCTGGCATTTTCGTGACATTTTCCAAACCGTGTGTCTGGGGAAGGACTGATGGCCACGGCTCCAGAGACAGCTGTCCCTCGGCAAAGGCTTCAGCTGCCACTCAGCCTGAGCATCCTGGAGACCAGGAAGGGTGCAGGCATCCCACCTGTGCCCTCCCTGTTGTGCCCTCAGCATGCCTGGACCTGCAGACCCACCACAGCAGCAGAGCCCTTGGGGAGATCTGGTGAAACACCCCTGGTGTCCATCACCCTGGCATGTGGCGCATCTGTCATCCTCCCCAGGAGCACGGCCTGGGTTCAGTCCTATGCTGGGAGCAGAGCTGGGTGCTGGGCGACACAAGCAGGTCACAAATCAGGCAAATGGCTCTTTTTAATTCTCAATGAGGTTCAGCCCATGCAGGGCAGGGATGGAGGAGGGCTCCCCACATTCCCCACAAGTGCAGATGACCACGGTGGGCAGAGGAAGAGGAGATTGGCACCCACCACATGCTGGTTGGAGAGGGTAGAGGGGAGCATATTCATGCGACACAGACAGTCATGGAGCTCTGCCTTGGCACTACAGGCAGCCTGCAGATCGCTTTGTCCCTTATTTTCCCCCCACAGAGTCCAGCTCTGGAGGGAGCAGCCATGCTTTCTCCCTTGCCTTCAAAGGGCTGAGATGCAGGGCATGAGAAAGGCTGGGAGCAAGGAGCTGTACCAGCACCCTGCAGCCAGGCACCACAGAAGAGGTGTGCCAGAAAATCAGGGTTACATTGGTGCCAGACAGCCCTGAAGAGGTCTCAAGGGAGAAGGCATCCACAGACCGCTTTTTCCCCACTCTATCCCATGCCAGCCTCTCACACCCCTGTGGATCTCAGCCCTGCTGCAAGCGCCTCTCAGGGCACCCATCCATCCCTGTGACCCAAAACAGCCTGGGGTACCTGAACCCCCAACTCCAGCACCTGCAGGTTCACCCCACTGGGCCAGGAGCGATGGAATGTTTTGGGGGATTGCTGGCATATCCCTGACATAGAAGTCAGCCAACCCCACACCACAAGGGATGCCCTGGCCTGTGCCTCCAGGGCACAGCAAGGCCACTGCCCCGTGTCCCTGGAGCAGTGCTGCTGGTACAACCAGCCTTTCCATCCCAGTGGGACAGCACAGAGAGGCATGGACCCCTCCATCTCTCCTGTCCCACTTCCCACCACAGGATGAGTGCCACAGTCAGACGGATGCTGGTGGTGAGGAAAGCTGGTCCCAGTCCTTCCCTATCCTCCCACTCTTCAGCAGAGGGACATTGCGTGGGTGGTGGCCTGGCCCCTCTCCATGTCCTCCAGCTCGTACTCCTCAGCATTGGAGAGGGGCAGCCCATTGGTGCCGGGCACGGGCTCGCACTCAGTGCTGCGGGTGGTGGTGCGGGTGACGCTGGGCGAGTACTTCCGTGCCCATGGCGGGCGGTGGCCGGGGCGGCACATCACCTCCTTGAACATCTCCCGGAAGCGGGTGGACATCAGATTGTAGAGGATGGGGTTAGCAGCCGAGCTCAGGTAGAAGAAGACGCCTGAGATGATGTGGATGTACTGGAACATGTGGAGCATGTTGCTGGTCCAGGTGGAGACGAAACTCCAGACAAGGCGGTCGGTGTGGAAGGGAGCCCAGCAGATCCCAAACACCACCACCAGCACAACTGTGGGGAGACAAGGAGCTGGTGTTACTGAGGGGATGGGGATTCCCAACCCCACAGAGACCCCCACTCCCTGGCCAAGTGCTGCCCCATTTCAGCTTTGGTCATAGCAAAGAAGCATGAGAGGAAGATGGAGAGGGGAAAGATCTCCTTAATGTCTCTGGACTTGTCATGGAAAGGCTTGGAGGTCTGGACAGGATTTTCTCCCTCCATCTCCTGCTAGCACTACTCCAGGCACTTCTCCGCTACTCCAGGCACTTCTCCACTCCTCACTGGCAGGCAGCTGGCCCCATCACAGCCATGCAGCTGGGGGATTCCCCTATCAGCATCCAGCCTTCGGGAACCTGCCACCTTCACCAGCAAAGTCCAAGGAGCAAGAGCTATTTGAGACCTTTCCTTGTGCTCTGGTTTTGGTTTTGTTGTTTTTTTTTTTAAATAGCCCATCTCTGCTGATGGAAAGGAAAGGGTATAGGTATGTATATGTACAGATAGTCCTGGGGTCCTCTACCATACCCACGCCACAATCCATCTCTGTGGCATGTGGGGACATGTCCCCTGCCAGCCCAAACGCCATGGAAAGCAGAGTTAACACTTGTCTGGGACATGGGAGCAGCAGCCCTGGCGCTGCCGTTGGACTGGGCTGGGCAATCTGGCTTTGCTGTGCCATCATGGGACTGGGAGTGTGTGGAGGTCAGCGTGCTGGGGAGAGGCGGCTACCCAAGGGCAGCCAGCTCCCCCTCCTGGGAAGGGGCCCAGGGGCTCTGGGAACTGTGCTGGGGAGGGGAGCAGGAGTGAAGAGCAGTGGGAAAGAGGATGTTTCAATCCAGCCTTGGGTCATTGCCCGGTTAGTCACAGAGGCTGTGAGGCTGGGCAAAAGGGCTGCCCTTCTGGGAAATCCCACCACTGCCACCAGCATTTGAGGCCTGGGCAGAGGGATGAGGAGCGGGTTCCCCCATCCCAACCCACCTCCTTTCCCGTTCTCACCCTGCACTTCCCTCGAGGAGGGGATATAGTATGGCTTGGAGGGAGCTGGCAGGAGCAGTCCTCACCGCTGGACCAGAATCTCCAGATCTGCCTTTGCCTCAACACCCTCCAGGCCAGACCCACAGCCTTCCTCTGGGATGACCCAGCCTCAGTGCTGTGGACTGTCCATGACTCAGTTTCCCCCCAGCACCCTCCCAATACAGCCTTGGGAGATACTCCCTGGCTCTGCCATCCCCAGCACCGACTCACACAGCATCTTCGTGACCTGCCTCCTCTTGACTTTCTTCTGCCCCTGGGTGTTGTGGCGGTTGCGGCTGCTTCCGGTCTTGGCTCCCAAGGCTTCCAGCATCTTTTCTTTCTTGAGCTGCAGGCCGATAAGAAGGTAGAGGACACTGATGGTCCCCATGGGCAGGAAGAAGAAGATGATGGTGGTGATCTGGATGATGAGATTGTAGGTCAAGCGTGGCTTCACCAGGGTGCAGATCTCTGAATCGGGCACCTGCCCCCGTCCTGGCACGTAGAGAGGCTGCAGCCCATGGAGGCTGGTGTTGGGGATGGAGCAGACGACCGACAAGACCCAGATGGTGACAATGACCCTCTTGGCATGGTTCCTGGTCACCACGTACTTGGCTTTGAGCGGGTGCACCACAGCGATGTAGCGCTCCACGCTCAGTGCTGTGACGTTGAGGATGGAGGCGAAGCAGACGGCCTCAAAGAGCAGCGTCTTGAAATAGCAGCCACTAGCGCCCAGCAGGAAGGGGTAGTTGCTCCACATGTCGTACAGCTCCAGTGGCATCCCCAGCAGCAGCACCAGCAGGTCAGACACGGCCAGGCTGAACAGGTAGTAGTTGGTGGGTGTCCTCATGAACCGGTGCCGGAGGATGACGATGCAGGTGAGCGTGTTGCCCACAGCCCCCACCAGGAAGATCAGCAGGTAGATGACACAGACTGGGACAAAGAAGTTGGACCGTCGAGGTCCCAGGTACTTATCCCGCAGCTGCTCCTCCGTCAGGTTGGCATCCTTAGGGTCGAACAAGGTCTCTGGGTGAGTCCTGTTGCTGAGATCAGGGCTGATGGGCTCCACAGAGAAGTCTTGCTGAGGTAGGGGGAACTTGGAACTGGAGCAGTTGACATAGGGATTCATGGCTGTGGAGAGTTGGAGAGGTTTGCGGGATGCTTTCCCAGCTTCTCTGCTCCCCCTGCTCCCACTGTCCCTCTCCCCACTGCTGCTGATCACCAGGGCTCTGCACTCTCGCACCCATCCTGCCCCAGCCACAATCTTTCCTTTGGGAAACCACACAAAACCTCCATCTAACCTCCCTCCAGGGTTCCCAAGTGCTGCCTGCCCCATTTCCCATCCTCAAACAATCCTGGCAGCTCCCCAGTCCACCTTAGCCCCTTTGCTCCATGATCAGGGGAAGGTCAGCAGGGCTGTCCTCTTTTCCTGCTCTGTAAGCAGTGCAGGATACAGCCCCAAAAAGCCAGCCTCAAAAATCTCTCCTGGCTGCAATTCTACCGGGTATGTAGAAGGGCTGGCAGGGCAACCATCAAACAACCAGAGGAGAAATTGATTTTCCAACATGATAAGGACTTACGGCTTGTTGAGAAACTCCAGATGCACGTTGAGGTCCCACCACCCCTGCGCCGGACAGGGTCAGGCTGGGGGAGGGAGCGTGGGAGGGGATGGAGACTGCACTGCCTTAAGAGGCAGGCAAATGAAATCCTGCCGCTGCTTTCCCCTCGGAGCTCAGCTCGGAGAAGCTGCCTGCCCTTATCCACCTTCTCCCCCTTGTCCGCCGTCAGCTGAGAGGCTGGGGGGTGTGCCAGGGTCTTCCTTTCCCACCGCTGGCCAAGCAAATCGCAGCACCGAGACCCTGCCCCTGCCAGGGGCTGGCTCCTTATCTGCAAAGCAGCACTGACAAAAAGCTGCCCTTCAGAGAGAGGAAATAACGTTAAAGTAATAAACTCCATTGACTCTGAGTCCCAGGGGAGGGCGGCACAGGCGTCTCCTGCCCCTCGGGCAGCCTTCGCAGCGCCGGCGTTTGTCATTTGCGTGGCCTCGGCGGTGAGTAAAGCATCGATCAGCCCCGCGGCCGCCGCGGCACTGTCCGGCACAGGAGCCTGTGCAGCACCCGCTTGTCCGGGCTCATCTCGGGGAAATGCAGATAGACCCAGCGGCTTCCTGAGGTCTCCCACTTCCAGATGTGCAGCCTCTGGGTCACCCGAATCTCTCCCCCGTGAAGCAGGTGGCTCCGGCCGGCTCCCGTCGCACTTGGGTGCGAGGAAGTTGCTGCGCTCGCAGCATCGCCCCGTGCCCCGCGTCCGGCTCAGCTCCCTCCCCGTGCCCCGTGTCTGTCCGCGCTCCCGCCTGTCCTCCGTGCTGACACCCCCGTGCCAGGGAGCACTCCTGCCTTGCCGTCGCGCAGACCCACGCACACACAGGTACATATATGCACACACGGAGACCCACTCACGCTTCCTGAGCCCCGCGGACGCGTGTCAAGGCTGCGTGTCCCCGCTCCGCCCGCGGCTCCTCTCTCCTCCAGGTGCCGGACCGGTCCGAAACGCGCCCGGAGCCGGAGAAGCCCCCGGGCTCCCGCTACGCCCGCGGCGGGCAAGGGCTGACGGCTTGGGGCGGGGGCTGCCCGGCTCCGGGCTCTCCAGCCCGCCCCAGCCCCGCAGGTGCGGAGGAGGCGGCGGGGGATGCGGGGTCGGCTGCACATCGTTCCGCCGCTCCGTGCGACGGCAGCGGGCACTGCCACCCCGCGGGACGGGACGGGGCGGCACCCCGGGCACAGGGACACGCACCGGTCCCTTCATCCCCTCCGACGGTGGCAGGGCGTAGGTGGACCCGGTCCCTCCCAGAGATGACACCTTGAAGGGCTCTGGCATCCCGGCATCCACCTCCTTCAGTCTGTCCCAGCAGCATCCCACCTTGCACAGAGGCTGAGCTGGGCAGGATGGAGCTGAAAGAGCCCCAGCAGGGCTGAATTCGAGCAGGCAGTACAGATCTTGCAGAAGGAACCTGGAGAGACCTGCCAGGAGAGATCTGCTGCCAGCCCCACGCCCCCCACTCCCACCCGGGCTGAGCCCCAGCACAGCTCACTGCATTGCCGAGCCCAGTGCTTGTGGCCAGGATGTGGCGACCTACCTAGTTCTGGCGACCTCCAGCACCAGGACACAGCCCCTGGGGTCCCGCACGCCCAAATCCTCCTCCTGATGCCAGAGCACACAGCACGTGGAACAGGACCACTCACTCCCCGATGATTTTGCTCAAATTCCAGAGCGGACAAGGGATGACAGGACAAGACCAGCAAAGCCCCGGGCTGCCTTGGTAGCCCTGACCGGGCCCTACCTCTGCTCCCTGCAGCAAACAAGCATCGAGCAGAGGGGAGCTGGCAGAGCGAACACACCAAGGGCACGAAGGGTCTACAGCTGCCCTGGGCCCCAACTTTCCTCAGGAAACCATCTTTTCCCCAGATGGTTTGGGGAAGCCAAGTTTGGCTGAAGCCAAAGACCTGGAGGGTAAATGAGTGTAAACAAGTCATTACTCAAGGGAAGAAATCAACAAGCTGGAAACAGTGTCTGAAACTGTGAGGGAGAAGGACAAGAGTTGCTGCCTGCTCCTATGGAAGTGAGGAAATGAAACTTCATCCCCTCTGGGGATGGAGGCACAGTAAAACAGGGGCTTATGGCAAAGTGCTGGTGACAGCTGGGACAGGACATGGGGACAGCAGCCGGATGGTGCTGGCAGGGGCTCAGCAGGGCTGCTTCTGCAGATGCCAGGATGGGTGACAGTGCCAGGGAACTGGCACATTGCAGGTCACAGCCCCTGGGTGGCAGAGCCACAAATAGTAAGTGATGAGGCAGGGATTTCTGTCCCTGTCTTCAGATTGTGCGCAGGCTGTTGTCCCTGGGGGATGCCCGAGGTGGGGAGAATCTGTGCCAGTGCAGAGGCTGGGCTGTACCACTGGGGCACAAGGAGCCTCAGCATGAGCCCACTTCAGGGATTGCAACACGGAAAGAAGCATTCTGGGAAATCTTGCTCCCTTCCATTCCTTACCTGTATCCCTCTGTTTTCTGACTGCCATGACGAGCGTGGTCACACACAGTCAGCTCCCAGCACAGTCCCAGGTGCTCCCCGAGCTCTGTGCACTGTTACACAGCCATCTCTCCATCTCTGGGGCAGAGGCTGTTCCCTGCACACAGCCATGATGCCTTCAGCCCATCTTGTTCCTCATCTCTGTGCGGGCTTTGCCTCAAGGCAGCCCTTGGGGAGCCCCCCGAGCTCTGCACCTCTGTCCTCATCCCTGCAGGGACCCGCATGGCTCATGTGTTCTGCACTCCCAGGAGGATGAGGGGATCTCTGCTGGGACTGGGGTCAAAAGAGAAGGCAAACCTCAGTTTAAAAGCTCAAGAGGCACAGCCCTAATAACCAACTGCATCCACTGCTGGCTCTTTTCAAGAGGGCATCACACAGTAATTGCAATGCAGCCCAGCACAGCCTTGTAGAGCTGCCTGTCCCCATTTCTTCCTACACTTTGCAGATTTAATTAACACCCTCTGGTTCCGAACACAAAAAGCCACCAAGCCACAGAGTGACATTGCTTCCAAAAAAGGATGGCCTTTTCAAAGCAGCCCTCTTGTGATTTACCCAGCAGAGCCCTCCCACCCATCCTTGTCTGTGTGGGACACCCTCCTGTAATAATTTTTTAGCCATCACTATCCTATGCCTTTCTACTCACTAACTCTCCAGAGGCCTTTTCCACTGTGTAACAGCTGTACCCATTCCCAAAAATCTCACTTCAGCATTTTTATCTCCTCCTTCCCTCTCACACAGCCTAAGCAGGTGACATCTTAACCTCTCACAATAGGTTTCCAGATCTCCAAGTCCCCTTTTCTGAGCTGGTCATAAACTTGCCAGCACCTTTTCCGGAGTGCAGGCATCTGGTAAAGAAATAGCATAGAGCCTTTGCTCCCCTATGGGATGCAGGGCTGGTCCCCTGCTCACAGCCTGGGGTTCTCCCTGCAACAACTTCTGCACCTAAAGCCCCACAGCTCATCTGAGGAATAGCTGGGGAGGGACATTTCTCCTCTCCCTCAAATGAGGCTGAAAGAAGGAAGAATGAAAAAAAAACAAAACAAAACCATTTCAATATTCACTGGGATAAATGCAAACAGCTTTCTAAGGAACAGCAAAATTGGCCTCTGCTCCACAGTTTGTGTCCTGTGGGTCTGCTGAGAGGACAGGGAAGGCAGGCACTCTATGAGCAGGTATTCAGGCTCCATGGCAACCATAATTTTGCTAATCAGGGCCAGGACAGACTTGAAGTGCCTTTTCACCTGGCAGGAGCGCTCTGCTTTTGCCATTAGGCTGAGTTACCCAGGGGTGCTGCCTTGGCCGTGCCCTCTGTGCAGTGATGGAATTGGTTGAGGGCTGGCTGCAGGCCGAGGCATCCTCACAAGAATCTCTACAGTTCCAACTCTGTGCCCTCCATCCAGCATGAGGCGGGGGATCAGGTTTTTCTACTGAGGTCAGAATGAATCACCCAAGATCAAAAAAGATCAGGTTATTTCAGCCCAAGCTGTGGACATGTCTGTTGGCCAGGGCTTTGCTGATAGCACATTGTTCTTCTGTCTCCTCCTCATCACCTCTTTCGGCTCCTGTTTGATGCTGCTCCACGGCACCATGCAGGGTCATCAGAGGTGGCAGAGCCAACACTGGCATTGCAATCAGTAACAGAGGTGGCATTTTGTACCCGGAGGTGAGAGACACAGCTGCATGAAGAAAGGGAGCCTTGCAGCCCTCAGTCCCACACTAAGGGCAGAGCTACCACCACATTCTCCTTAATCTGAAAAACCCAAGCTTGGGAAGGACGACAGGTAGCAACTCTCAGGGCTGCAGCAGAGTGCTCTGCCAGCCCCAGGAGCAGGAAATCCCTCATTCTGGCTGAAATGGAAATCCCTCATCCTGGCTGAAATCTGCTCTATGACAAAGCTGTGGCACTCTCAGTGGGCAGGAGGGACTCGGCACCTGGTCAAACCAGCTCTGCCTTTCCTCAGCAGAAGGGCCAAGCCAGGGGACACCCAAAGGAGCATTTTGCCAGCTGAAAACATCCTGGCCAACACATAATGAGCTTGGGATCACCTCAGCTACAGCAAGTCCATCTCCAAAATACATTTAAACGGAGCACAGGTCTAGGGCATTTTACCAAGCACCAAGAAGTCACTTTATGG
The DNA here is from genome assembly GCA_013400735.1 of Pomatostomus ruficeps. Lineage (NCBI taxonomy): Eukaryota > Metazoa > Chordata > Aves > Passeriformes > Timaliidae > Pomatostomus > Pomatostomus ruficeps. The sequence continues at coordinate 96,105 of VYZT01012486.1, forward strand.
CTTCATTTGTTGCTTTCCAAGTCACTTCCTTTTTGAGTTATCAAAAACACGTAACTACGTGGCACAGCACAGGGATGCCCTCTCTCCCCTACCCTTCATTCAGAGCCACTTGGTACTCGCAGGTTGATTTATGGTGCCCCCAGGTCCCCCAGGACTGATTGCCAGGACTTGTTACATCTCCCACTGGGCCATGGTAGATGCCTGTGCACAGCTCTCAGCACCCAATTCATGTCTTTAAATGTGGCTGGGAAGAGGCTTTCAGCTGGAAGGAAAAACAGCTGCTCAAGCTCTGCAAAACCTCATTTGCAAAGAACACCAGGCGAGGAAATGACGTCTCTGTGATGGGATCCCATTTGCCATGTAGTGACTCACTCTCCAAGTCAGGATCAAAACCGCCAATCATAAAGAAACCCCAATCAGCTACAACAACATCCCAGTGAAACACAAGCATGACAGCAAACAGAGATGCAGGCTAGGGAGGGAAACCCATCACAGGATCTGCAGCACTTTCACGTGAAATCATTTGCAAACAAGCGTCTCCCAGGTCTGGCATGGGACAGGGCTGAGGGGCAGGACCATGGGGGTGGCAGGGATGAGGCCGGCTGTGAGTGTCCTGTTCTTCATGCTGACACCCCCAGACACCAATTTAATCATCACATTAATGACACCACAATTTTCCTTATTGCTTTGTTCTTTGCAGTGCAACAGCTGGCAACTGGGGAGGGTGGGAGCATCTTCCGCTGGTTGCTGGCATTTTGCTCCTCCACTGGAAGAAAAAAGGGCTGGGGTGCACCTTCCCTATGCAAGAAACCACACTCTGCTCCATGTCCTGCAATAGGAGTTTACCCTAAGCCTCAATTTCCAGGTACCAATAAACTTCAGGGCTGTACTTTTCCACTCTTGTTTTGCATCCAAAAGAAACTCAACAAAAAAAACCCACTGGGACACGTGCAGAGACTTTAATTTTTTCCATCAGAAAGTTTATGTTGCATATAGAGAGAATTAAAGCTAAAAGAACATCATGAGCTCTCAGAGATGGAAATGTGGAAACTTCAGCATGAATGAAAGTTTCCTGAGCCCCAGGAGGAAAAAAAATGCTAGAAATGTGAATAAACAGCCTGAAATACTCCTGCCCACTGAGAGAAGAAATCAGCAAGTTGGTGGAGCTGGCAGGGTTCGTCTCCAAGCACCGGCAGCAAATGGCACCTGAATTTGTGAGACAGCTGCTACCAGTGCTGCTGTGCTACAGAACAGGGGATGCTCAGGCTCCAGTGGATCTAGCCCCTTCAGAAACTTGTGGTGTTTTGGTGCCAGCAAACTGGAGCTGGATATGAAGAGAGCTCCCCAGTGAGTTCCCAGTTCTTGTATAACCTGCCTGACCATCCCTTTGGTTCAGGGAGAAGGGATCATCACAGAGGCCAGGGAGACTGAAGCATCAGGAGTCTGATTTTTGCTGTGGGATGGATCTGATATATGACACCAGAATGGGCAGGAAGCAGAAATGTGAGAAATGCCACAGCCTGGGCTTTCCAGAGGGCTCACCTGCACTTCCCAGGGTTGTCAGCATCACCTCAGCCCCTCCAACAGCAGGGAGAGGTCACTCAGTGTGGCACAGGATGGGCTGAACAGGGCCAAGTCACATCAGCCTAGTTGTGGTGTGACACAGACAGTGACGGAGTGAAGCAGAGGTGGGGACACAGGCACTAACAGGTTAAACAGACAGATGCAGGGTGGCAGGTCCAAATGACACCCAACCTCAGGGACCACAGAAAGACACCAGAGTCATCCTGTCTTTAACTGAGACCAGGGGTTGGAAGACAATTAGGGATGACATTTTTCTCTGAGTGGAGGGATAGAGATGAGAGACTCTCAGCCTGATTTTCACACTCTGAAGGAAACTGGAAGGAGTAATTAAACATCCCACCTGCATCCACTAAGGACAATCCCAAACCCACTTCTCACAAGCGCAGCAGGCCCAGCCAGTTCAGTTCCCCTCTCCAGCAGGATGGTGGTGAGTGGGTGAAAGCCATGAAGCTGGCACAGTCACACCGTAGGAAAACTCCCAGTGCTGTCCAGTACAACATACTCCCAAACCAGGGAACAGGCTCTGGCCCGGCAGCACAGCTCTGCTGACACCACCTTTCAAGCCTGGAGACAGAACCACCTCCCTTCTACCCCGTTAGCCCTTCTTCCAGGCTTCCCACAGGCTGGGAAGCACCTGGGAAGGGATGGCCTGGGTTAACCTCACACTTGCCAGCCACCAGCCTAATGCCACCCTCACCAGCAGCTCCAGAGGAGAGGGCTGGGGACAGCTGTGCATCCAGACCTTTCAACTGCCCTGTCCCACCCCCTCCCACCAGTCCACTCTCCTATGCCTCAGTTTCCCTTTGTGTTCCTGCCTGCCACAGCAGTTCTAAGGAAATTCCTGTTTTCTCCTCTCTTCCCTCCTTGAGGTGTTTCCCAGATGGACAGGCAACTTTCCCCATCTCAGCTGTCTCACCACAAGGCTTGGGACGTGCACAACCTTCTTCCAGCATCTCTGGGACTGCTGCGAAGAATCTGGGGCACAAAGCCAACCCATTAAAGTGTTTTCCGTCTGATGGCCATGATGGGGTTTCCCAGCCAGGCTTGATGGCCTCCTACAAGTGTCTTGGCCTCTGGTTTCTTCTATGCCCCAGGGTCCCCCAAGAGCTGAACCTTTTCAGCCACTTCACCAGGAAGTCAGGATTAAATGCCAGGTCTGGCTGGGATTTCCTCTCCTTGTCTGTGCCAGACTGCTCTGGCAGCAGTGCTGAGTAGCAGCCTGGCACTGTCTGCCTGGATTTGGCCCAGATCCCATTTATTCCATGATTTTCCCTGGCCCACAGCCTCTCTACTTTATGTTGACACTGTGGCAGCCTCCTGCTTTCAGCCCCAGCCTCTGATGAGCCCAAAATTTCACTCCTGCAGGGGAAGGGCTGGAGCCCCCAGACCTCCTGGCTGACACAGAAAGCAGCAGCTTTCAGTGGAAAGCAAGAATTGGAGAGGACTTTGGTAGATTAGACACATGGTCAAAATGTGGCACCTAATTCACTCAGGACAGGTTTAAATCCCTTTCCACATGGCTGCCACTAATGATGTGCTTTAAATAAATGAGCAAATGCTGGGTAAATGGGAGGGACCTTCCTCTGACATCATGAAGCATTGCCTGTGATATTTCTTCTCTGACTCTCCCTCCACCCATCTCCCATCCCCATCTGGCAGGTTATTTCCATCCTGCTCTCTTTTCCCACCAATAATGTGTCCAACGGTACCCAAACCTGTGGAACGACGAGGTGTGAACGGGAAATCTTCTGGTGCAATGCCACGAGCTGCCGTTCCAAAAGCACCAGGAGCATCGTTACAAACCCTCCCTTTCTAGTGCTTTGCGTCTGCATTAATTTAGGCTAATTACATTCACCATAAAGTGATCAGAGCAGAGACGCTTCACCCTGCTCTCGGTTTGGACGTGGTGTGGGGTGATGGTTTGAACTGGGGGAAATCCACTTGTCAGAGCGATGATTCGGGGCTGCCCCAGGGTCTGGGAACGCTCTCTGCTGTCACAGTCGCTGTTTTCCCATGTGTCCGGTCTCAAATTCCCCGCACGGGCGCCTGGGCTGGAGGAGAGCTCTGGCAGCGATGCAGCCCCCCGGGACAGGGATGGCCCCTGGAGGGACAGACACGCGGGGTTTCTCCCCGGGCTGTGTGGCGGCTGGAAGGAGGTTTCGGGGCCTTTGCAAAGAGCACGGAGGGTGACAGTCCCCGTTTGCCTCCCCGGGCTGTGGCGTGTCCGGGCGGCCGCGCCCACTATTCGCGTCCTTTGGGCTCCCTCTGGTGGGAACGCAGGGGAGCTCCGGCGTGTCCCGCAGCCACGGGGCCACCGCGGGCCACCTCCAGGCCCCGCCGGGGTGCGGCTCCCGGGCAGGGCAGGCATTCGCCCGCACCCCCGTGCTGGGCCGGAGCCGTGGGGATCGCGCTGTGCCCACTCACTGCAGCCCCCCGGACCCCAGGGCTGGGCGCGGTCATGGGACACCCCGGGGATGTGCTGCCATGGTGACCCCCTGGGGGAAAGGGGGGCCTGGGGCACATCTGGACTTGTCCATGGAGACGTGTGCGGTATTTCCTGGAAAATGGGCGAGAAGGAATATGAAATGGTGGCAGAAGGGATGTAAAATCTGGAGAGAAAATTTGCATGTGGCAGAGAGCCCCTTTGAGACTTGGGGGCAGAGCAGATTCCCAGCAGTCCCATCATATCGTTCCATGTCTGGCCACTTGTGGTCATTTATTTTCCCCCTTTCCCTTGCCTAGGGGGCTTGGGGGATTCCTCACCCGATCAGCAGGTACTTGACCTCTCAATGTGGTCACAATTTGGGGGTGGCCAGAGCAGGTGGGGCACAGCAATGGGGTTGGTGGGTTGGGGAGGAAGGGCGCAGCACTGATGGTTGAGCGGGACATCCAGACAGTGGGCAAGATTTTGGGAGACCTGGGGTGGTGGGAGTGGGACATAAAACCCTTTGGTGCTCGGGACAGCCTGGGAGAGCAGTGCTGCCAAGCTCAGTCTCTCCACCAGGGAAGGGGACAAGGGGTTCGTACGAGTCTCGTGTGTCCACACGGTGGCACCAGACCCGGAGCAGAGTCCCCAGCCACGGTGGCATGGCAGGACCCCGTCCCCGAGCCTTAGAGTTGTGTGATCCTGCATCTGAGAACGAGGATGGCTTTTTTAGCAGTGTCCCACTCGAGGGTAAGAGCTGTGCAACAGCTCCCTGCCCTCAGCTCCCTGCCAGCAGCTCCTTTCAGCATCCCTCCAGCTTTGGATGTTCCTGCTTTTGCTCCAGATCTAAAACAGGAGAGAGGTGTCTGAAACTTGATCCTTGTTTCTCTGCTTCATCCCCCAGTTTCATCTTCTGTCTCTTCTCTACAAAGCTCACCTGGCTCAGGTGTGCACAGAGCTGCCCTACCTGGCAAGGAATCCCTGTGCCAGGGGCAGAGCTTCCCACCTCTCCACCCTCCAGACAAACCACAGCCTTGTCCCCTGGGAAAGAGGGAGGCACTGAGTGGAGATGGATGCAGGGGAGCTGGAGTTTGAGGGTCCTGCCTTGTCCTCAAGCAGCTGACAGGGCACCTGGGGGCTGCTCAGTGGGGATCAGGATTCCCTGCTGGGATCTGGCAGATGAGGGCTTTGACCATCCTATCCTGTCCCACAACAGCCTGGGTGAAGAGCAGAAGCCAGGCTGGAGCCACCACAGAGGACTTGGGAGCGTGATGACTGCAATAATGGGAGACCCTACAACTACCTGGGTTAAACCACAGGCTCTGTGAGGGTCACAGTGGATCCTGCACAGGCTCAGTGCCAGCAGGACTAATCCCTGAACCTCTCAGTGGGCAGTCAGGCTCTCCTCAATCCCCAGAGCAGCCCTTTGTTTTGGGCTGGCTGCTGCAGGCCAGGATTCCCTTGGCTACTTCACCTGATGACCTCTTCCCAAGGGAAACAGGATATCCTTCCTGTCCCTTCATTGCAGCCGGATTTTCCCCCGAGGCTCTCCCCATAAGGTACCAGCGGATCCTATTAACAGAGAATAAGGCCACCAGAGGGGGCTTTGGAGACCCCAGAGTTGGCTCAGGGTCCCTCAGATGGAGCTCCCACTTTGCCCATGTGGTTTGGCAGGGTGGCTGGGGGCTTTCCGCTGCTCTCAGCTTCATCTGCTGCAGATTTACACAGGCTTGGTGCAGAGTTTTCCTTGTGGTCTCCGCAGTGATCCAGGAGGTCCAACAGAGCAGCAGGGCACACAGAGCTCCCTGTGCCATCAGCAGGACAGGAACATGTCCCAGATGGGGCTGTGAGCCCACTCCACCCCCCGCTCCATCCCCCAGCCACAGCTCCAGCCAGAGCCCTCATCTCCGTGACTTCAGCAGAAAGCCTTTCCCTGCTCTTTCCCCAGCTGCCCCTTTCCCTGGGGAATCACCCAAGCTCCTCATCCCCATGTCCTCTGTCCCTCCAAAGTCCCACAGCCCCCAGGCTCGGGAAGCTCAGCAGCTGTTGAACCAGCAGCGAGCCAAGATCCCATCACAGCAAGGAGCGTCGGTGCGGCCTCACGCTCCTCCATCTGCCCGCCTCCATCTGCCAGCTCTTGTCCTACATCTTGGCTGGCAGCACCACACAAGCACCGTCTGCCCCTTCCCGTCCCTCTGTCCTCTCCATCCCGCCTGTGCAGGATGGACATTTGGCTCAAAGGTCTCCACAAAGCTTTGGAAATAACACAGAGGCTGAGGGCTCACCGGGGCAAGGGAAGACACTGCAGGACACGTAGTTTGGCCAAACCCAGGGTTTCACGAGGAGATGCTGAGCTATTAACCCCGGGAAACCCCTTCCCCACTCAGCATCCTTAGGAGGGCTCAGGCCGCATATCCTGGCTTTCCCCGTCTCCCTCTCTCCAACCAAGCTGGCTGCTGCCTGCCCAGCGTGGCTCTAAGTAGCTTTGGCTAAATCCCTCTCCAGAGGAAGCTGCTAATCCCCGTGGCTTCATGGCCAGCAGGATCACTGGAGTGGGCAGCAGCCTTGGGGGTGGCAGGGTGGAGGGATGGGGCAGGTCCCCAGGGAAAAGGAGCAGTGAGCGGACATGCCCACAGGAGCATGGGCAAAGCCACCGGCTGTGATGGTGCCTGGCCTGGCCGGGGTCCCAGAGCCAGTAGCAGGACAGGAGCAGGGATTTGTGCCTCGGAAGGAGCAGCTCCATTGCTTTCCATGGAGCAGATGTCAGGGCTTAGGGATAAATCGCCTCCAGCAGGAATGCAAGCTGGGGAGATGTAAAACCCACGGCCTCTCAGTAGCTGCGGGGACTGGGGCCAGAGCAGAAAATGGGCTGCAGCCCCGGGACGTGGCTGAGTGCCCCTGTCCCTCCTGTGCCCACTCCCCACGGAGCCCAGCCCCACCACTGCCGGTTTCCACGGAGAAGCGCGCTTCCCGTGGAACAAGAGGATGTTCCCGACGCGGGCAGCTTTTCCGCCAGCATTTCTAAAAATAATACCTCGGGACAAGCCAAAAAAAAAAAAAAAGCTTTATTTTATTTTTTTTCACTGTTTTAATGCGAAGCTTTTGCTGTTCCCCTGGGACGACACCACCCTCCCCGCCTTCGTGCCCGCCCCCCGCCCGGGGGTACGTGGGGGGAGCTCCGCGGCTTCGGCCCCGGGACCGCCCCCCGGCCCCGGGGGAGGCCCCGCATCCCCCCCGCCGCACCGGCCGTCGCCATAGCGACAGTGACCTCACACGGGGATGGGCGAGCGGACCGGTCGCGTAGCAACAGCCCCGGTGACATCAGAAGCCCGGTGCGGTTCCCACGGCAACCCGCGGGGCAGGGAGGGAGGCAGGGGCCGTTCTCGGGGGTACCCCGGGCCGGAGGGTCCCACCCCCTCCCACTGCCGCCGCCTCCCCGAGAGCCCCCGAGCCCGCGAGGAAAGGGTTAATGTGAATAAATCAGAATATCTTAGGGACGTCACCCCCCAAAGGCGCCAGGGGGCAGAGAGGGAAATGAGCGCCGGCCGGACCTCACGGAGGTCTCGGGGGGCAAAAAGAGGCAACGCCTCGCCCCCAAAACTCTCAGCATCGATCAGCAGCACCTCAAGCCCGCCCGGGGGCACGGCAGCAGCGGCTCTTGATAGAGACACACGGAAATGTTTAGGCTGGGTGCTCCCGGGGTGCAGCCGGGTGAGTGCATGTCCTGGGCGAAGCACCTGGAGTGAGAGGCTTCCTGGGCCCCAGGCAAACCCGCGTGCACCCTTCATCCCCGGGAGGTGCATCCTTCCCCCCGCCACTGAGGGCACCTCTCGCCTTGGCAAACACACTCCCAGGCCCTGCACACACTCTCCCGTGGCTCCCAACCCTAGATGTCCCTCCAGCCTCAAGAGAGGCCAGGGAAAAGGACAGCGTTTTTGGATCCTCTATAAACCTCTCACTACCCTGGGCTGGCAGTCCCTGAGCAGGGACGGGAAGGTGACGGTCAGAGAGGTGCCCGGTGTCACTGGAGGTTTTTGCAGAACTTAATCCCCAGCGTCACCAGTGTCCCCAAGTGGGATTAGCCACTAGATTGCACTCTTGCTTTGCGCACGGGCGAGGGAGCTGGCAGGTACTTGGCAGCAGGGAGCGGGATGCTGGAGGCAGCCTGTTCACCCAAGCGCTACCCACCACGCAAGACGCAATTCCAAACTGGGTGCGCTGCAGCAGCTGGGAGAGAGCCAGCTCCTCCGGCCCCGCCGGCAGCCAAAAATAACCACGGCGGGGTGACTTTCAGCGGGGAAATGATCTGCATGGCTCTATGGGCAGGGTGCTGCGTGCTGAAATGCTGCTGCCTCCAGGGCAGCGACTGCTCACCCCTTGGGATGAAAACGGCAAGGATCAGGGGATGCTTTCGGTGTGGGAAGAGGGCTGGATCTGTTTTGCAGCTCGTCCGGACACATTCCCGTCAGTGGGATAAACACCCCTTCCTGGGACAGCTGGCTCCACAGGAGAGCACCTACGTGCCAGCCACTCACCATCACTGGGAGAGGCTGGATTCATCCCCATGACCCAGCGCATGCTGAAAATTCCCCTCATGCATTTATTTCCCTCTCGGTCACTGTGACTCATGCTCTCCATCTGCCTGTTTACAGGCTGTTTTCCCAAGGTCCCTGCGGAGGCAACGACTGGTTGGGAAGAACTGGGCTATTTGCCCAGATCCTTGAGGGAAAGCCCCCAGAAATCTGGGAGCAGGAGGGAAGGGGCAGGGGCTGGACGCCTGCATGCTGGGACCTCTCTTGAAGGGACAGAGGCCATTGTGTATCCCACAGCCTGGCTACACCCACAAATTGGCTACACCCAGGAGCCCAGGGCAACGCTGGGTCTGGCACCACGAGCCCTGCCTGGCATTGCCCTGACGGCCGGGTGCCTGCAGGGCAGGGGCGGGTACCACCCACACAGCTCCAGCTCCAAAAGGTCAAGTGTCACCAGCCTAGAAATGGTGCGTACGCTGCGGCCCTTCATCTCCCATCAGCGGTGGCCTGGCATGCCAAGCCCTCTTGGGACAGGGATGAGGGGAAGTCTCTCAACAGAGTCACAAAGGAATGGAGAGCTGACGACATGGGAAGGGCAGGAAGATGGAGGGAGCTCCCAAGGGCTGGCAGGTCACTCTTGAAATAGCTCCAAAGGAAGGTTCCCAGTGTGAGCATCCCCTCTGTGCATCCCGGCTCTGCTCCCCTGGGGATGCTGAGGCACAGGGGAGGGGAAGCGGTGAGGGGGGAGGCTGCACTTTGTGGTTTCACGGTGCATCTGTGCCCTTTGAATCCCCATGAGAATGTGGAGGTGGTAAAATGTCACCAGCTGGGCCGCGGGGAAGGGGGCCGGACGCGTAAAACCCCAACAAAGGGCGGCCATTGTCTGGGGAGAGGCAGTGGGGGGCCCACAGGAGAGCCCGCTGAGTGCCCCTCGGCCCCCCAGCCCCCACTGCCACACAGCTCAGGTGCTGATGAAAAGGCAGCTTTATCCCCTCCAGCCCTTCGTGGGAGGCGATGCAGATCCCCGGCATCCCGGGCCATGGTCCAAATGTGTCCCCTCTAGGGAAGCAGGGAGAGGTGGAGGGGAGCACAGCGTGCCCCAGCCTCCTGAACCTGCTCCGGGCTGCTAGGGCTGCTTGGGCTGCTCTCCTCCATCCAGCCTCCCATTCCCACTTCCTGGCAAGCCTGACCTGCGTGGGCAGATGGGACGATCCCATTCAGGCTCGAGGAGCAGCCCGGCCCCCTGCCCAGCTCCTTCATTTCAGGGCCTTTTATGGCCATTGGCTTCGGCAGGGCGCTGGGTCCCTGCCAGGCAGGGGGAAGGGACATTGGCGGGGTCACCTGGGGATGCCCTGAAGGCGGCTCGCCCTCTGCAATCCCTGGCACTGGGTTCTTCTGTAGAACAGCAGCGTGTGGGGACGCTGCATCCTGTACACTTCCAAGTGTCCCTTGTGCCCGCTGCCATGCACTGAGACAGATGGATCCAAGGCTACTCCCAAATACTTGGCAAGGATGTTGCAAACTCCACAGTGGAGGAATTCTGGCACAAAAAGCCCCCTTCCCTGTCATGGAGCAGGGCTGAATAGCCCAGACTGACTTTGGGGTGAGGTGTCAGAGAGCTAGTGGGCACAGGGTGGGTAGAGGAAGGTGAGTCCTCACCTCCATCCCTGGGCTGTAGAGATCCCATGCTCTGCCCTGGAGCCAGCTGCACACAAGCAGAGGCAAAGCAGTCCCCCAGCCCCGGGATGAGAGGTGTTCCCGCAAACATTACCCGTCATTTCCTCCTCCATGGCGGGAGCTATGGAACAGGTTCTTCAGCAACCCCCTGGCACGGCGACAAGACAGGGAGAGGCCGGGAAAGGAGCCAGCTGAGACTTGGCACTGCCGTCCGGAACCGCCCTGTGCGCCGTCGGGAAAGAGGCACCCCAAACCCTGGCTGTGCCAGTGGGAAGCCAAGCCGGATGGGTGCTGGAGGGTGCTGTGTGGCCACTAATCTCAGCCAAAACCCGCTGGGAGGCAGCTGATGGGGAAAACATGGATTCAGTCTGTTCACAGGGCTGGGACCCAAATCTACCCAGGAGCTGAGCCAGGTGGCCAAGGCTGCATCCTACCCCACTGACTCGGCGGTGAGATCCTCCCAGCTGTAAACCAGAGTCCCAGCCAGGGCCCCCGTCCCTGTTCCTGGGCCAGGGGTTGCTGGAAGCAGAGGGCAGACGTGCTGGCAGCTCTGCAGCACATGTATCCCAGTGTGAGCCCAAGTGTGGGAGTTTACGGGGCTTTGACGCAGGAGATGTGTGATGGGGGAATTGTTGCCAGGCTCGGGGAAGGATCCAATCGCACCAGGGTGCTCTCGGAAGATTAAGGATTGGAAAGCTCTGGTAATTACTTTGCAGTATAAAAATAGGCCTGGCTTTATCCCTCGCCCTGATCTCCCACTCCTGCCTCTCCCTGCCCCACTCCTTCCCCCCACCCAAGGGCAAGCAGATGCCACACACCCAGCGAGCACAGCAGGAGGGCACAACACAGCTGTTGGCCTGGTGCTGGCGTTTCTGGGTGGAGGGGGGTAAAAAAGATGGCGAGGGGGTCTGGGATGGGGTGGTGACAGCAGCACAGCAATGGCATCTGGCTGGCACGTGCAAACTGTGTGGATCAGGAGGCTGGGAGAGGAGCTGGGGCACGCACAGAGGCGTCCCCACATACTGCGAGGCTTTGTGCCAGGGAGGGAAGAGCCTCGAGACATCAGCAGCGCAGATGTCTGGTCAAGAGAGGACCACGTCTGTGGGACCATCTGACACAAAGGGAACACGGCTCCGGCACTGGTGGTCACCACATGCTAGTGGCTCCAGCAGGACCCAAGAGAAGGGTACTCCACACACAGAGTATGGAGCAGCATATATTGACTCGGGTCAGTTCCCAGACCTCTCACTTCCCTTTGCTGGGGTCTGGGAACACATGGTGGTTGGAAACACAGGGACAAAGCATGTGGAAAAACACTCCTGGTCATGCAGTCCCACCTGTCTTCTCACCTTCCCCTGCAGGCTGCAATAGCTCTGGCCGATCTGTGTCTCACGGCAAAGTAAAAACATGAACTCTCCCCCTTGTCCCCATCTTTGCACAGTGGTGTATTCCTTTGCCAGAGCCTGGCTGGCCCAGGCCAAAGCAAAAGCTGTTCCTTGCATCCTCCCTGTGAGGCCTCTGCAGCACCCAGCATGCGGGCAGCATTGCAGGCAGCATTGCAGGCAGCACTGCAGGCAGCAGAGCACACAGGAACCTGTAGTCTGGCAGCGAGCCCCAGCATGTTCCATGCAGCCCGTTCAGCCCTGCGGCTCCCACCCACCCCGGCCCCACCGGGGAAACGGCTCAGCTGCATCCAGAGGCGTCTGGATGGGGGGGGCGGCAGCTGCCAGCCCCGTTCCAGGCCGTGCAAACCTCGGGCTAGTGGAGCAGTGCTATAAATATCTCCCCTTGCGAGACCCGGTCACGCAGCCGAGATCACGTAAGGGGAAGCGCTGCCCTCCTGCAGGTCTCGGAGCTCGGTGCCTGCGCAGCGCAGCCCCGCCGCCCAGAGTCCCCCCATCTCCTGGTTCATGGCCAGGGCACTGGGGTGCAGAGCCCAGAGGTGGCTGGCGCAGCAGTGGGCGGATCATGTGGGCAAACACAGGCGGCATTTCTGCCACCAGCACAGAGAGGGGCAAATGCCAGCCCCATGGATTCCCCATCTGCCCCCCTCACCACCCCAACCCTCCTTTTCAAGCACAGCACCCCTAAACCCACCTCGTACAGTGCCACAAATCCCCCGCATGAGACCCCCACGCCCACCGACATATTCACCCCTCCCTGCCGCAGTCCGGGCACTCTGCACCCCCTGAACCAGGTGTGGATTCTGCAGCCCCTCCGTGCCATTAAACCTACGGTAGGATGACTTGGGGCGGGGGGCGGCAGAAACGCCTCAGATGTCGGGATGGCTGTAATCCCTGTTCCCTGCAGAGCCCCCAGCCCTGAGCAGCCCCCAGCCCGGGGAGCGGGGAGAATGCTGCCCTGGCACACCCAGCCCTCGCGCCACGCACCGTCGCCCCCAGCCCGGTTCGCAGACGAACAACACTCCCCTCCCGCCGGTACTTTTCCATACACACCCTCCTTGGTCCTTTGTTCTGTGCAAATCCCGGATCCGGCCCGCTCTCGGCACGGGGGTTGTATTTACCCCCTGCCCTCCCCGGATTCACCCTCCAGCGAATTCCACCTGGGTGCCCCGATGCCCTCGGAGGGGGCGCGGGGCGAGGGTTCCGGGACGCGGGGAGCTCAGCTCCGGCCCGGCCGCCCCCGCCCGCTTGCCTGGCTGCGGCCGCTGCCTCCTCCGCCTCTGCCCGGAGCCGGGACACGGGAGCCGCCGGGGTGCGCAGCCGCCACGGGGCACCGGAGCCTCCCAAGGATACCGGAGCCACCCGGGGCACCGGAGGCTCCCAGGAGTACGGGAGGTGCCAAGCTGCCCGCGTGCGGAGCCGCCCGAAGGTACCGGAGCCGCCGCGGAGCCGGGGCCGCCGGAGCCCGCCGGGTACCGACCCACCGCGGTGC
>VYZT01012486.1:113055-151057 GCA_013400735.1 Pomatostomus ruficeps
CGACACCTTTAAATTTAGCTCTTCCGTCTCCAGCTGTGCGAGCCAGGCTGGCGGCCAAAACCGCTGCAGCCGTACACACCCCTTGGAGAGTTGGAGAGCAGCCACCTGCCTTGGCGGGCTTCGGGGTCCCGGGAAGTGCCCTGTCCTCACTCCCCATGGACCGTGATGTCTCACACCTGTGGTCACCCCAGCCTATGCCCTGGGCAAGCAGGAAGGGTTGACAGGCCCAAGGTCCTCCCAGGGAAGTTGTGGCAGAGCTGCAAATGACTCCCCAGGCTCAAGGAGGGAGATCCCTGCTAGAAATAAAAGCCAGTCCAGCTCTGCTACCCTGGAGGAGCAGAGAATCCAACAGGCATGCCCTGTGCTCACCTTCTCAGTGCTGCCTGCCCAGCTGAAACTCGGAGAGCACAGCACCACTCACCTGCGTGCACACACATCACCCACCTGCGTGTGCATGCTCAGATATGGCACACGCGTGGCACAGGGGTCCCACCGAGCCTCCTGCTCGCCCTGTGGCTGTGTGTGCGCCCGTGGGCTCACCTGGGCACCCACCTGCGAGTGCCTGCAGCCATGCGTGGGCGAGCGCACATGCAAACACAGGGGTGTGTGTTAACACGTGGGGTTGTGTGTACGTGTGTGTGCTCTGTGCACGTGTGTGTGCTCTGTGTACGTGTGCGCGCACACACACACACACACGAGTTCTGGGCAGTGGGGTGCACACACGTGTGTGCACAGCGCACGGGGCCTCGCTGGGAGTGCGTGTGGGTGGGCAGCATGCGTGTGGGATGGTGTGTGCTGTGCCCAGGCACCACCAGATGGTGCCCTGCCTCCGTGTCACCTTTTGGGGACACAAACCTGCACCCGGCACAGGGACACGGGGGGTTCATGAGGGGACACCGCCCTCTGTGCCAGGCAGAGCCCCCCACCATAGCCAGGGGAGAGTGACAGCCACGGTGACACCTGCCTGTGCCAACGCTTTCTTGGAGAAGATCAAGGTGGGGGATCAGCACCTTGGTGGCACTGGAGGAGGAGGCTTTGCTGCAGGGGTATGCTAGTGGCAGGGAAGCAGGCACAGCTTGGGAAGCTGCAGGGTCTGTGGATGGTTTGAATGGGTGGGCAGCTCCCTCCTCCCCTATTGTGCCCACACATTTCTGGGTGTCAGTGGCCCCCAGCCTGCAGCGACCATAAACCTGCCCAGAACAGGAGATGCTCGACTCACACCTGCAGGCATGGGGTGGGGGCTGCAGCACGTCCCCATCCTCACTTCATGAGGCTGAGACCTGAACAAACTCAGCACACACAGATGCGGTAGAGAGGGGAGACTAAGGAGGGGGGGAGCCGCAATTTCTGGTCCATCCCTCTCCGAGCTCTACGGGCTTCTGTCCCCATATGCCCTGCCTGTCTGCCCCATGTGCATGGGTCCCTCCCAGGCTCTCCACCAGTTCCCTGTGGGTGCTGTGTGCCCCGGGGAGCTGCCATCGGGCCGGGCGGGAAGCTCGGGAGCCTCCCTGGCCCCGCAGCTCCTTCAAACCGGCTCTACCTGCCGAGGAGCCCAGACCTGCTGGAGAAGCCCGGCGGGTCCGCTCCCCACCGCCTGCCTCTGCGCCAGGATCGGCCCCATCTCCACAGGCACAGGGACCAGGAACAGCAGTGCCACGCGTCCTCCGGACACGCGGCGGGGAAAGGCTCTCCCTGCCCGGGAGGTGCCAGCCGTGGGTGCCAGTGTCTGCCCCTGTCACCCCTTCACACAAACAGCCAGGCACAAAACCGCCCTGTGCCCGGACTCACCGCGTGTTCCCACCTGCCGGAGCGCGCCTCTGTCCCGGGCACGCACGGGCGGCAGTCCCGGTACCGGCGGCACCCTACCGACGGCTGAGCTGGGCTGTGCCGTGAGCTGGGCTGTGCTGAGCCCAACTGAGCCGTCCGGAAGCGCCGGCACTGAGAGTGCACCCCCAATTCCCCCCCAAAGCGGGACGGACCCGCAGGGACGGGGATGCGGTGCGGGGCACGGGGATGCGGTGCAGGATACCGCGATGCGGTGCGGAATACGGGGATGCGGTGCGGGATACCGCGATGCGGTGCGGAATACGGGGATGCGGTGCGGGATACCGCGATGCGGTGCGGAATACGGGGATGCGGTACGGGATACCGCGATGCGGTGCGGAATACGGGGACACCCCCGAGCGTGTGCGGGCAGTGGGTCACACGCAGCTGTGCGGGCAGGGGCGGACAGGAGTGTCCGACGAGACCACTCCACACGCCGCTGCCCTCCGTGTTTTCCCTGCAGCCTTTTGTGTGTGCGGCGCCGAGCGCGGGGAGGGCGCCCGGCCTTCCCCTTCCCCCTCCTCCTCCCCCGATCCCGCCCCCCGGCCGCCATTTCGCAGCGCCGGCCTCGCCCGCGCCCTCTCCACATCATGGAGGACCGGGGAGGGAGAAACAAAGAGCCCCCGTCCGCCCCTGCCCCGGGCCGGGCACGCATGTTCCCTGGTGCCCCCGCCCCACGGGCATCCCCCGCCCCGCGGGCACCCCCGCTATGCCCGGGCTGTGTCTGACGAGGGGCGGCATTTCAGACCTATCCCAAATCTACGTGTGATGAGTTTGTGGCGGTCTCAGCCCAGTGGAAGCAGCACCTTCTGTCGAACCTCCCGTGTCCCGGGGCTCAGCCGGCCTGCAGTGGTCCCCAAGGCGCCTGTGCAAGGGAGGCTCCGAGAGGGGCTGCGTGTGCACCCGTGTGTCACCTGTGTGTGGGTGTGGCCGTGTGTGCACAGGAGTGGGGCTCTGGTGTGACGGTCTGTGCACCTGTGATGTGGCACATGTGATGGGTGTGTGGGTGCGTGATGACATGACAGCCGGCACAGCTGGCCATGTGCTCGGGTGTGACAGTGCAGGTGTGTCTCTGCACACGTGGCACTGTGTGTACTGGCATGGCTGTGAGTGTGCCAGGCTGTGGGGGTGTGACAGCAAGTGTGTGCAAGTGTGCACATCAGCACCGGGAGGTGTATGTGGGAGCCAGTGTGAGTGTGCATCTGGGGGCACACACATCTGGCACCCATGTTGCAGTTCCAGGCTGTGTCCCCTGTTTCTTCCCTCCGTGTGAGGGCACAGGGGTGAGTCTGGGGACAACCAGCAGGGTCTGAGGTGCACAATGGGGGCACAGCCCTGGCCCACAGGCAGGCTGGACCCCCCATGGGCACTTGCAGTGGGGTCCACAGGCAGTGTGTTTCTGCTCTTCCTCCTCTTCCTCTCCCCAAAAGTTCAGTCCCAGCCATGCCCCTAGTCGCTGATCACACTGAAACCAACATCAGGGCTGAGAGGAGAGCCTGGGGTCCCCTCTGCCCTGTCCTGCCCCCTGTGCTCACGGGTATGGCCCCAGGCACACCTGAGGGGGGAAATGGAGGGAACGGTGGCACTGGAAGGCATGTGTGGCCGGCAATGCAGGAGGCAGGTGGGATGCTGCACCCTGGCCCTGCTCAGCCCTCCTTGTTGTGGACCCCATGCAAGGGCCTCATCCTGTCCTCTGAAGCCCCGCTGCCTGTGGTATTCCTGGCTCCTTCCCTCGTATTCCACCTGTTTTTTATTCCGTCCCCCCTTTCAGGTTTATCTTGTCCTAGCAATGACAGCGCTGTCTCTTCCACCTCCCACTACACACCGGTAGCTCACCCTGGCTTTGAGCACCACTCATTCTTTAAGCTGGGGCAACCAAAACATCCCCCCTTGCATAGGGCTTGTGTTGCCCCCCACCCCATATCCTTCCAAGGAGAAACCAATCCAAGCAGCAGTGCCAGGCACAGCTCACCTGCAAACGGGCTGAGGCCAGTGCCTGGTGCCATCCAATAGCCGCACACCTCCCGCTGTTGTGTGCATGAGTCCCCAGCCCCTGCTGTGCCCCACTCCTCTACCCCATGGTGCTCCTGCTGGGTGCCAAGCAGGGCTGTTGACCCATAATCTGCCTTCATCAGCTGAGGGGGACAAAACACCAGAGCAGATCACATGGCCAGTGCGCTGGTGCCCCCCTGCCCTGCATGAGCTGCCCGCAGTGAGCAGTACCCTGATCACGGCTCCCGTCCCTCCCTGGCGCCTTCCAGCCACCAGCATCAAGGCACTTTGTCGGCATTAAATATTCAGTTCCTTTCTCCATCCCCTCCCTGTGAAGGAGCTCAGCATTGCAATGAACCCGCTGGCCTGCCCATGCCCTGTGCCGCCGGGATGCGTATGGGCGGATGCTGCATGCCAGCCTCCTGCAGCAGCAGCTGGGAGCAGAGGAGAGCCACATCCCGCAGCACACGGTCGAGTGGTGGCCCTGGGGACCAGGGTCACCTTGCCCCCTCACCAGCTGCTCTCTCATGCATCTGCCTGCTGCAATACAGGGTTCAGCTCTGCCTGCGTCTCTGCCCCTGGTTTGGATCTGCCAGGAGCAGTTCCCTCTTCCCTACCCTCATTCCCCTCCGCCCCTCAAGTACCAGCTGGCCTCTTCACCCAGTGGCCCATTGAGGATGGATTAATATCCATCAGGCCCCAAACATGGTCACTCGAGGGCAGTGGGAGCTCCCCGCATGCTGCAGCGGGAGCAGGCTGGGTGGCGGATGACTGTCCCCGTGTGGAAATCCTATGGGATGGTCAGCAGGCACAGGCAGCAGAGCTAATGGGGATCTGCAAGGAGAGAAATATGATTGGGGGAGTCAGCCCTGAGTGCTAGACAAGTGCTGGGGCTTGGTGGCCCTTCTGTGAAGCAGAGCAACAACAAACCCTGACCCAGAGCCAAGGCTGGAGAGAGAAATGGAGCAAGTGACCATGCGTGGAGGGAGATGTGTGAGCATCCTGGCTTTGGGAGCCCGAGCCAGCATCCTGGGCTGTGAGGGAGGGAAGCTCGCCAAAAGCTGCAATCACAGTATCCACCAGGGCAACTGGGAGCCCAGGGCAGCTGGGAGGCAGGACAGAGTGAGGGGAGTGGGAAGAAACAGCTGTCACAGTGGGGCAGGGACTGTGTTCTGCTGCCTGGGTGTCACAGAGCAGGACAATGGCAGAGGGGTATTTTTCAGAGAGAAATAAATATTATAATTGGGGAAAGAGAAGTGAATTCTGGTTGAGGAGAGGCTGGAAAGTGCCACACAACACCCCACCTCCATAGCTGTCTACAATCCCCTGGGAGGGGGATAGTCCAAGGGGCTCATTTTCTTTTCGTCTTCAGGTCCTTTCTCAGGCTTCCTTCTGTGTCTTCGAAGACCAGGAATGTGCCGTGTGTGGTGGAAATGAGAGCTCAAATCCTGCTCACGAGCCCAAAGCACGCAGGGGACCAGGACACCAGGTCACAGGAATGTCCCCACCCTTACTGCAAGGCGGAAGTTCCCAGCCTACAGCCAGGAGAGGAAACATCCAGAGCAGCACTATACTGGGGTGCACAGCCGGGAAGATTCGGGACCCCCCACGAGGGCTGGGAGAACCGGACACAGCGCACGGCTGGATGAGCTCAGTCCCACCCTGGCGGCTCGTGGGAGCCCCAGGAGCAGAGGGGAGCCACCCCTGCCATTCCTGCAGCGTGGCATCATCGCTGCGCACGATGCCGCTGGAGTAATTGCCGCCGGGCTGGGTGCCAGCGCAGCGCCCGCCCTCAGCCCCCCGGCACAGGAGATAACTCAATCTGCCCCTGCAGCCTCCTGCACGCAACGGGGGGGTCACCGAGCCCCCCCTGCTCAGCCCAGGCCCCCCCCCTCCCGGGTGGGTGAGTGGGGAGGGAGGCGATGTGGGGCACTGGAGCACCTTCGTGGTGCTCAAAGGCCGTTCCTTGCATCCCCCTACCCTAATCTGAGGCATCTGCTTGGCAGAGCCCGAGGGCTTCCCGTTGCAAAGGCCACCGGAGCATTTTAATAGCGTGCTCTTGCCTGGCTTCCTTCCTGGGAATAAACCACGTCCTGGTGATACGGAGCATAAAAAACGCAGTGTTAACGGCCAGCGGCCAAAGCTGGGACCGGGCAGAGCTGCACCCACCCCCCGCCCCGGCTCAGCCCGTCCCGTGGGGGGACACGACCTGCCAGAGCCCTGCCACGGGCCGTCCCCGCAGTCCTTGCAAAACAGGATGCAATAAAACCCCATTTGGAGCCCGAGCGACAGTAGGGAAGGGCGGAGGGACGGCTGGCTCGTGCTTGGTGGCTGCTGCGGGCAGCACGAGTGGCAGCCGTGCTGCAGGGCAGTGTGGCGGCTGCCTGCACTGTGAGCAGCGTGTTTGGGGGAGCCTCTCCCCATGCCCGGCAGCCCTTGCTTGCCCAGCAGTGGAGGCTGCTGCCCCAGAGGAGTCGCATCGCAGGAAGGGGAGCTTGAGTCCCATCGAGTGCCTCTGTACCCCCACCAAGCACTGCCTGCATCCTGGGGACAGAAAGGGACACTTGTCCCAAGCCATGTCCAGGAGTCACACCTTCACCAAGCAGTGAAGGTGCTTTGACCCCCCCTCCCAGACTCACCATTGCCATAGAGTCTGGGAGGGTTTTGTCCGTGGCATGCTCAGCCTAAAGCTCTTCCCAAAGTGTATTTTAATAATTAAACTACATTTTAGACTGAACAAAGTGAAGGAAGAGTGTCCCACAGGCCATTGTGAGTTACCCACTCATTGTCCCCAGCCCATGGGCAGCTCCAGTGCTGCCCCAAGCTCTGCAGTACAGGCTGGAGCCCCCATCCCCCCAGGCACCCCACTGCTGAGAGAGCATGGAAACACAGCAATAACACCAAGGCCAGAGGGCAAGTTTCTGGAAAACTATGTCGGATAAGTCACTGCAACCCCTCTATTCTCAATCTGAATACTGATGGGTGGATTCTGCAGGGAGTTTTGGGCAGTTGTGGCTTTCTTGGAGGGCAAATGGAGTGGGGGGAGCTGTGGGATGAGCACATCTGATGTCAGCTTGCTGCCTCTGGGTTGGTGGCACTTGGCTTCTCTGGGGTGTGTGGAGTGCAGGCTGTAGCTGACAGTTCAGAGGCCAGCCCATGGCAGAGGCAAAGCACTCGGAGCCCCCCAGCTGTGGAATGAGTCTGTCAGGGCTCATCCCAGCTGACGGGGCTGGCAGTCATGCCAGGGGTCCCCAGGGAGCTCCCACAGCAGCACAGCTCAGGTGTGAACCCAGATCAAAACCCTTCCTGCAGGTGGGGTGTGCTGGGTGCACCATGTGTGGCTTTTCCCATCTAATAAGGGGTTGAGCTGTGGAACAGCTAAAGGAAAGGAAAGGAATCCTCACTCTCCCTCCCCCAGCTGCACATTTTTGCCAGCCCTGTTGACCTCAGCATGTTTGCAGGTTGCCGTCCCTCTGTCCACAGGGATGGAAATGTGGTCAAAGTTTATTAGAAGGGCGCCAGCCACACATGTGTGTGTGTGTGTGTGTGTGTGGGTAGGCAAAGCATGACAGTGTGACCTTTGTTTTCTTAGGAAGCTGCACTGAAAGGCAAAGCCAGGAGGGGAGGAAGCAAACAGGCAGGAAGGGGGGACGCAGTAGGTGTATTTTCAGCTGTGCTCTGCCTCCCTGCAGCGCAGGAAGGCAGCTGGGAGGGAGGGCACATGGACAAATGGCGGTAGCAGGAACCAGAGCCCAGAGAGCAGCACAGGGAATCAGCCTGTGCACCATACTGGAGGAGAAAAACACTCACTGTGTCCCACTGGAGCAATGTTTTGCCAGTCTGTGTCACGGGCGCCTGGCCTCTGTCACCCAAAGGTGCTTTCAGGGTCATTACAGGGCATTTCTCTGGCAGAGAACAGCCTGCGGGCTGTGCACATCCCATCCTGATGGTATTCCCATCTTCCTGGCACAAGGGCATTTACCCTGTGGTTCTTCGCTTGTGCCAGAGGAAATCTGCCTGTCAGGGCACTTCCAGCAGGCACTGGGGTAGAGTGTGTGGTGATGGGGACCTTCAGCTGCTGTGACTAATTTTCTTCCCCATGCCAGGCCAGGCTCTGGCCGGGCTTGTCCCCTTCCACCATACCAGAGGCTGCTCTGAGGGCTGGGGTCTGCTCTTCTGTGTTAGGCGGGTGACATGCCACTCACCTGTGGCTCAGTCTGCAGGAAGGAGTGATGCTGCCGAGCTGGCCACACTGGTGTGCTTGGTTGTGGCTGTCACTCAGAGCGGGGCTACCGTGTCCCTCCTGTGGAGCAAGGAAGTGGCAGAAGCCTGGGTGTGCTCTGCCACAGGTGCTGGCCTCTCTTGCTCACACACACACACACACATACATGTTCCTCCTTTGTGGCAGGCAAAGCATTCTGTATCTGACAGGATGCTGCTGCCTCCAGCCCGGCCTCTGGCAGGTGAAATCACAGCGTCCATAGCACCTGATTGCCAGGGAACAGCCACTGCCCATGCCCATCGCTTGGGCCACCAGGGTGCAGAGAGCAGAGCAGAGTGTGGCAGTGCTGCTGTGATGGTACCTGGGGATGTGCAGGGCTGTGGTGTTTCTCTGGCACTCCTGGGCAGGCAAGGACATCATCTCCTGCTGCTGCCAAGGGGGCTGTGACACAGGACACTGTGCAAGAGGACTGTCCTGGGGCAGACCAGCCCCTGCTCTCCTGGGGGATGGCAGTGTCCCCAGACCCACTGCTAACCCCCCGCACCCCAGGCATGTGCCAAAAGAAAGACAGCAGGACGACTTTCGGGAGACCATACCAGGGCCACGTCCTCAGACATTTCATGCTTGCAGCCACAGAGCCACTTTTCTAGGGTAAAGGGGAGTTCCCTCCATCCGGGCTCCACAGCAGTCCCACTGTCCCTGGAGGCTGTTATGAAGCCATACATGGAAGCACCCCGGGAACAGAGACTGAGCTGAAAACAGCCAGAACTGGTCCTTTCCCAAAACTGCACCTACTCTGTCCCACCACCAGTCATCCCCCCCCGCCCCCCTCCCGCCCCAGGTCACCACTACACATTGCTTCCAGCCCCTTCCTGGAACAGCTGTAGGTCCTGGCTGTGGTGACAGCAGTTGCAGAGCCAGTGTGGAGACCACGGGGCTGTGCCATTCCTGGGGGGCAAGCCTGGGCGCAGGGGGACACTCAGTGCCCAGCCCTGCCCCGACACGGGGACAAGGACCAGCCAGTGCCCAGGTGCCAGGGCAATGCCATGCTGGAAGGATCCCGGCCAAGGCTCTCATCAGGCAGTACCACAGCATCTTGGAGCGAGGGAAGTCAGCCCTGGTGACTCAGAGAAGAGAAATTAAGACACCTCTGCCCTCCGACTGGTTTCCTGGCTCCTTTTTATTTGCATAACAGCCCCTCAGCTGTTCCCTGGGGCCAATGGGACCCCTGTAGCAGCCGGGCCCCCTGCGGCAGCCGCAGGTTCCTGCGGTCAGCCCCAGCTCTCGCTCTTGCTCATGCAAACAACTGCACCAACGGCTCCCTCCCCGCACGTGGGGACTGGCGAGCGCCCGCCCTTGGTCCCCAGCCAGGGCTCGTCCCTACGCCAAGTGCCGCGGGGGACTGCAAGCCCAGCCGGAGTGCCTTGCGCTGCGTGGCTGCTCAGTCACGCTCCAGACAGCAATCAGGGCAGTTGCAGCCCTCTCACAACACGGGTGAGGAACGGTGGCTCCGTGGGTGGCAGTGACCGATGCCTCCTGCATCCTCCGCTCACGCAGGGCTGGTGGCTTTGGCACAGAAGCGCCGCGATGGCATCCAAGTTCACCAACGGTTTGCTGGGTGACTTCCCACGGTGCAAAGGTCCAGGCCCCTCATGCTTCCCCGTCAAGCCTGATGCTTCCCCAGCACTCCTGCAAACCCACCAGGAGCAAAGAGCAAGCCCAGGTTTGGATAGCTAACTAACCACTACATACCTGACCCCACTCCCGTCTCCCCGCTCCAGCCTGAGCCACCAGTGTACCCCCTCCCAGCCCAGCCCAGGGGCCAGGGAGTCAGGGACAAGGAGAGAAAATGACAGCCCAGATCCAGTGCCTGTGGTGCTGTTGGCCGGCTGCAGCCGTCACTGCTCACCCCAGGAGGGAACGTTTCTGCTTCCAAGGACACAGCACAGCTTTGAGACTGCAGCAGAGCTTTGGCCAAAATGCAGAGGTGGGGCAGGGCTGAGCTGGGGGCTGGAGGGATGAAGGCAGGTCCCAGTGCAGCAGAGCTGGCTGGGGACAGAGCAGGGCTGCAGCTGCTGCCCGGGGCCACTGCCTGTGGTACTGCTTGGTGACAAAGCAGCTGCAGGGACATCCCAGGCCAGTTTGGAGTCTCCCTAAAGCTGGTAGCTGAGCTCTAGGACCGTTTAGGGCCAAATGTCAAAGGGTTTCGGAGAGGTCTGCCCATAGGGAAGAAAGCTCGGAGGTGCCCAGACAGCACCCAGTGCGGGGCAGCAGCAACCCGTAGAGCTGAGACCAGCCCCTCGAGAGACCGTACAACAACAGACTCCCGGGAGCCGCTCTGTGCTCACCCCACCCTCAGCAGCGGTGACACCGAGCTGTCCCCAACCAGCCCCGACACATCCACCAGTGGGCAGCACCCCGGCTCCAGCAGCCCTGGCCCCTCAGCCTGCTCCAGTGCCACCAGCACAACACCCTCAGCCCCACCATCGCAAACCAGCGGGTGCGAGGGAGGGAAGAACGAAGGGGGGTATAGAGAAAAAAAAAAGTAAATAAATAATAAAAGCCGACCAGCCCAGACCCGGCAAAGCGGCGAGCGGGACAAGCCGGGCTGCCACACGTTTATTGGGGTGCAGGGGAGGAGGATGAAATACCTGCCGAGGGGGATGCTCGGGTCCCGGGGCTGCCGGTGCAGCGTGGTCCAGGGCTCCTCCCGGCGGCGGCGGCGGCTGCCGGCGGCACGGCATGGCACATCCCGGCACAGCACATCCCGGTACGGCACATCCCGGCACGGCACATCCCGGTACGGCACATCCCTGTCCGGCCCCGGCGGCTGCCGGTGCGGGGCTCCGCCGGGCTCCGGCGCACAAAGAGCTTCGCTTTTAAAGCCGCTGCCGGAGCCCCCCGGCCCCGCAGGGCCCGGATTGGCGGGGCAGGCAGCGCTGCGGGGGGAGCCGCGCCGCGGGGGGAGCGGAATTAAACAAAAAAAGAAGGGGGGGTGGGAAGGAAACACCGGAGGGGAAAGTGCAAGCCAGCCGCAAACATCGGAAAAACAGCCCCGGGGATGCCCCGGGCACGGCCCCGTCGGCCCCTCCCGCGTGCGGGGCTGGGGGGGCTCAGAGGGTCCCGGGTGCTGCGCGGAAGGGCCGGGCGGGAAAGGCTGGAAACTGCAACCTCCTGTGGAAAAAACTTGTTAATGCCGGGCCTGGCGAGACGGGGGTGGGCGGGTGTTTCGCGTGTTGTGGGCGACTCCCGGCTCCCTGCCGGTAGCCGGCCCCTCTCCAGCCGCCGGCCTTCGCCTCAGGGCTGCCCCAGCCCCCCCGCTTCTGTCCCGTGGTAGTGGCTGGTTTGGGTTTGGTTGGTCTTTTTCGGGGGGAGGGTATGTTGTCCGGGGAGCTGTGTTTTTCCAGCTCGTCGGCAGGGGGTATGCTTGTACCGAATAATCCAGCTCTTTTGTCCGGGATGCTGGCCCTCATCCCCATCTCCATCCCCGTCCCGCTCGGGGCTGCAGACAGGCAGGGGCCCCGTGAGCTGCCAGACCCCGAGGCCGGCGGAGAACCTGCCCTTGCCGACACCAGCACTGGCACGGCGGAGGGAGCTGCTGCTGGGTGCACCCCGCGGGGTGATGGGCAAGAGAACAACTCTGTTCACCCTGTCCCACCCGTTGGAAGGTGTTTCCAGCCCCATCAGAGCTGCTGTAAAGGGCACTGGCAGGAGGGAGATATTCTGGGACTCAGTGGCTCTGATGGAGCACATTTGGTGTTTGGGGTGGCAGGACAGCCTTGTATGGCCAGGGATGCTCACAGTAGCATGTTACATCTTTTCAGTAGCTGCATGTTTGGTCCAGGGTTATCTTGCCTTCACAGGCTCTGGGCAAGTGATTGACCCAGAAAAACCTTGCTAAATCCCACCCTGATGGGAAAAATTCCCAGCCTCATCATGCTTCAGCCTTGGCACTTTGTTGTCCCAATCTTGAGTCTGAAATGTTCCTGGCCAGTTTTCTTTTAATAATTTCTGGGCCTTTCATGTGAAGTATCACCTATCAGGGCTGGATACAAGCTCTGCCAGGAGCAAAGCTGCAGGGGTTGGAGAGCAAGCAGTGTCCATGTGCAGCTGGGAATTGTGCAGACACAGGTACATGCAGCTTCAAGGCCCTGCTCAGACAGGGTGGATGCTCTGGGGATGGCTGCAGGAAGGGGAGGACTCAGTGAGGAAGTGAGGGGTCCTCACACAGGCAGGAGGGTGAGTGTCTCTGGGAACACCAATCCCAATCCCCTCGTTTGCTGTGAATTTCCGCTTGCACTGGGCTTTGTTTACAGGGCAGGGGGTGAATGCCTCACCAGGGCCCCAGCCCATCCTCTTTCTCCACTGCCAAGCTCCAGGCCCTGGGCAACAACATGTCAAGACAGAGCCATGAGCAATTCAGTAGTGACCTCCCTTGTTGTTAATTGGAAAGCCAAATTAACTCGGTGACTCCACTCCCAATACCGTGCTGTGTGGCTGCCATCTCATGTCCTCAGGAAAAATTTCCCCTGGCAATGCCAATGGATATGGAGTTGGATGCTGTGGCCTCTTCCCCTCTCCACACATCTTCTGTTGGAATTGTCTGACTCTGCCTGGGCAGCTGGTGGGGATGGAGGGGGAAACTGAGGCACAGAAGTCAGGCTGGCACCTGTGTCAAGACTGCTCACCTACCAAAAAAATGTTCTAATTCAAAGCCAGGATCCAGGAGGCCTCAGCACTGCTCTTGCTCTCCAGCCCCTGTTCTGGTTTCCAAAGGGCTCATCCGCACACTGTGAGGGACCCACACCAAGGGCAAGCTGGCTCCAGAGGCTGTTGACAGAGGGGCAGACCCAGCTATGGCAAGTTCACCTTGAAGATCAGTGGGTATGTAGAAAAAAATAAGGCTACATCATACACAGGCTGCATCCACGTTCAGTTTCTTTGATTTCTCTTTTCTTTTCTTATAGGGAACCTGACCTGACTCTGGATTTCTGCTGTTCCTGATTGTGATCAGGCTGGCTTCGGAATTAACCCTGGAGCTGAACAGTCTGGGTTAGCAGTGTTTGGGGCTCCTTGACAGACAGTGCTAATGATGACACAGCATTGTGCTCACGACTTGTTAAAACCCAGACTTTCATGAGATCACCATGTATTTAAACCCACGCAGCCCTATCACAGTGCCCTTGTGTGGAACCAGACCTGCTCAGAAGTGCATCTGAGAACTCCTTGTGGCTACACAG
This sequence comes from Pomatostomus ruficeps, assembly GCA_013400735.1. NCBI lineage: Eukaryota > Metazoa > Chordata > Aves > Passeriformes > Timaliidae > Pomatostomus > Pomatostomus ruficeps. The sequence goes on from VYZT01012486.1 coordinate 126,334, forward strand.
ATCTCCAGGCTGCCAGAACTGGCACAAGTGGGACCAGGCATGTGGGTACTGGGTGTTTGAAGGGTCTTGGGCTCTGCTTAGGTAGGGATGCATCCAGGGAAGGATGGCATGTTGTTTTGGGATGCCCTGTCCATCCCCAGGGCTCACCTCACTGCTTAAACCTTCCCAAGGCTGTTGGAAGTCGCTGCCCAGCTCAGGCCATGCACATTAAATTCACCCTTATTCGTGCATGGCCCAAAATGGGCTGCATCCCGAAGGAGACATATGCCACCAAATCCAGCTGCCTTTTCTCTGTTGGAGATAAATCTCTCACAACAGCCCAGGCAATGGGGATAAAACAAACACAAATATTGAGCAGGGAAAGTTTGGCTGCTCAAACTTTTTGCCTGGAGCTGCTTGGAGCATCCTGGCAAAGCAAACGCTCCCGCTAGTGTTTGTTCCAGTTTTCCTGTGAAGCCCCCTTTTTTATTAAACAGCATCCTGGCGAGTTTGCTTCGCCGCCCATTGGAGCAGCCCTGCGGGGCCAGGCTGGCTGCAGGAGGGAGATGTGGAGCCAGAAAGGCCTGACCCCACCCCAGCCCTTATTGCTTCTTTCAGCAAGCATCACGATCCTTGGTGACATCGAGGGACTGTTTGTCATTGGGAGAAATGCACTGGCAGGCAGCAGGAGGAGAACCAAAGGCTACAGCAAAGCGTGAGGCAGGCGTGGCTTCAGCATCGCAGCACCGCGTGCTGCCGGTGCTCGGGACGCTGCCTTCGCTGCCCTCATGGCCTTGGGCATGTGTGGGGTGAGGCTCTGCCTGCACAGTGACAAACACGTGCCCCGTCTCCATTGGCACACCGGGGGTGAACCTGGCAGACTGGCTGCTTGTCCTCAGCCGAGAGTGGGAACTAAACCAGAGCTGTTGGACCCTGGGAATGCGGTGACGCAGCAAGGAGCTGGGGCTGGCATCATGTTTGGGACAGGCTTCTCTGTAATACCAGCTCAGCTCTTCCTCTGCCTGCAGCAATGTCTTCCCAGGGACCGCAGCTTCGCAGATGTTGCACTGATGGAGTGGGATTCCTCCTCTTCAACACACTGCAGCCAGGTGCTTGTTCAGGCAGCCCTGGCTTGCAATAAATTTGAAGCAGGGGTTCAAAGCTGAAATAGCTCTTCTGAAATCCTCCCTAAACAATGGGAGAAAGAGTCAGGTCTGCTCAGGGATTTTCAGTCAGACCCTGAACCAGCATCCAACTCCACCCACTGTTCTGAGGGATTACAAGGCTGAGGCAGACGGGAAATCAGTTTCAAGATGGTCTTTCATGTCCCGTGCACTCCTGGGACTGGGTTCAAGAAGCCATGACAAAAATTCAATAGAAAGGGGTTGGTTTGAAGTTTGGGGCGGGAGATAAGCAAGAGCTGGAGCCCAGGAGGGAGCCTGGCCACCAGCCCTGGTCCTGCTCATCCCTAGTGCAGCCCCTCTGGGATGAGCTCTCTCCTCTGCTCTTAACCTGACAGCTGTCTTGCAAATCACTTAGCAACAAGCATGTGTGAAGCATTTGTCACATTGTGCGTGTGCATCCAGGTCTGGACAAGAGGTCCAGTCAGTGCTCCTGCTTGTTCCCTGGCATTGCTCTCCCCCTGTTGTTTTTGAAGCACTGTGGATGCGGCCACTCACCAGCCTTTCTGTAATGTGCACACGTGTTCCTGTGCCTTCAGCAGCTTCTCCTGGGCTTTCCTCCTGCTCCACTTAATTAGGCACCGAGGGAGAGGGACAGTAACCAACAATTAGGTGAGCTGGAGAAGTGCCCTGGTTTTCTGGCCTCACTGCTCTGAGCACCTTGGGAACTACTTTCCCGCGAGACAAGAGAAGGAGCGGGAGGGAGCCAAGGCTCTCAGAAAGATGGAGCAAAGCAGCATCAGCTGGGAAGAGCAGGCAGTGGGTTAAATTGTGCAGGCATGATGGGATGAGGCAGGAGAGTCCCTGGGAAGGAGTGAGGCAATGGGTTTTGATTCTGGCTCTGAATCAGTGGGGTTATGGGATTGTCATTGGACATCTGGATGGAGGAATGTCCTCATGCAACATTTATTACACAGGAAGTGCTCAGGAGTGACAGGTCAGCGTGGCTGCCCGAACTTGGCTCTGTAGTGTCTTGTCACTGGCATGGTCAGCTTATGTTGCTGTGATGTCCCAAGGACTGGCTCTCACCCTTGGAGCTTGTGAGGTTTGTCAATTCACAAATGTTCTGTGATCACAGTGGCATCCCTGGGGAGGGATTACATCCTCTGTCGACTGTGTGCCTGGCCCAGTTGGAAACAGTTCCAAGCAGCCTCTGCCTCTCTTTCTGTTGCCACTTCAAGGCCTTGGAGCTAATCTCCAGTGTCGCCAAGAGATCAAGTCTTGGCCCTGCTAGTAATGGTGTGATCCCAAAACATTTCAGGAACAGAGAACCTGAGATGCTGAGCCAGACGCTGAGCTCCTGGAGAAGACAAAAGGGGATGGGGGATCTGACTGCATCCAGGTGAGCCTGTGATTCAGTGAAGGCCGTGTGGGTGATAGACAGACGTGACACTGCCCCAAAGTGACCTGGAAATGCAATGGGAACCAGCTAAAGTGCAGCAGCGTAAAGCTTAGGAGCATCCAGCTGCTCCCCTCACTGGCTGGGAGCTACCCAAGAGGTGCTGTGGGAGCCCCACAAATGGGCTGCTGCAGGAGAGGAGGAGGATGCTTGGAGCCCTGGTACCCACACCCCACTGGAAGTCTAAGTGATCAGAGACATTCTTGGTCCTGGTCTCTCTGAAAGGTTCAGTGTTGGCCTTGCCAAGGCCAGAGCTGTCTCTACATCTTACCAAGAAATTCCTGCCAAGATGTTATTTGGCCAAAGTCCTGGAGGCAGGATAAATCTGTCTGGATTTGCAAACCCCCGGCAAGTGGCTATGTGTGTGCTCAGACACACCCCCGAGAGCAGCCATTCCTTATCTGCATCCGCCTCTGCCAATCCCCCTTCGCTCAAGGTTGTCTCACCCCTTACTCCTGCTCCTGGCTCGGCTCCCTCAGCTTCAAATTCCATTAGGCTACAGTGGCATCCTCTCAGGGGGCTTTTGAGAAGGGTTGTGCCCCATTTCCACTCAACTGGAGAGCTCTTGCAAGTGACACAGCATCCAAGGAGTGCATGCAATAAAAATCACTCATTTGTCCCCCTAGCAAATGGCCTGGCAGTGGCAAGAAATTGCTCTCCTATCCACAAAGCAGCTCCTCATGGCCTGACTCTGCCTTCTCTTTCTCCTGAATTGGTGGTGCATCCCCAGGTCCATATTCACTCCAGCTGAGGTCACTGGATATGAGACTCCCATCCCTGCGCCTGTGAGGGGAGAATTACTGATTGCTACTGTTGAGTTCTGCCTCACAGGGAAACCCTTGGTGAGGTGGAAAATCCTGTACCTGCCAAGTTTTTCCCTGGAAATGCAATACAAAATGATCCACGGAATGGTCCCGTGCTTGGCTATCACTGCTGGCACCTCTGACTCCACTCATCCGCTGGGCTGAGTCCCAACTGTCCGTGTATGATGCCACCAGCAAATGACTGACAAGGGACGCGGGTCCAGCCATGCAGAATGAGACAGGCACTGGGGGAAGGCTGGAGGAGAGGAGTCCGGCCGGGTGAGACGCATCGATCGCCTGTTATCTGATACATTATTCATAACCGACCTGGGCTGCAGCTCAGGAGAAAGTGGTGAGCATGCACTTCTCCTTGGGAAATGTGCCCGTGAGAGATGAGAAGCCCTGAGCTCCAGCTCATCAAACACCCTGCTAGGCAGTCACGACATACCAGCCTCCTTTTGGCTTTCATGCTCACATCCACTGGTGCTCGTGGCACCAAAGACTGGCCAGTGAGTCCTAGCACCCACTGTCACATCGTACCAGGGAGTGTTTCTATCCAGGATTGCTCTCTCTAGGGGCAGAGCAGCTTCTCTTTGCTGGGACACCCCAGTCCTTGTCACAAATATATGTGACTTCACCTTGACCAGCAAGTAAAGGATGTTCTGCTTCCCAGCCTGGACATGAGGACAGCACTTGGCAGCAGGGGATGTGGACCCCATCATACTTCTCCAGGGTGAAGTAAGGGTGACAGAGAGGAAGGCAGGGGCACACAATGAGGACATGGCTTCACATTGGGTGTCATTCCGTGTAGGAGTCCCAGCCTGGATGGGTGCAGTCGTAAGGCTGATCACATCTGGAAGACTTTGGAGACGATGCTAAGGGAGAGACCTTCCTCCCAAAATGTCCAAGTAACCAATGCACCTGGAGAACCCATTCCTGACCAGCTGGGGTTTCTCTGAGAATGTGTTCCTGTTCCAGTGGGGTGCAACATTCACATGGACTTCAGCCCAGCTGTCTGGGGGAGCTGTGATCAGGGCAGCGAGGCACAGTGGTGTGACAGCAGCATCACCCATGGAACCTGCTCCCCCATCACTGCAGGAACCCCTTGGGAAGCAAGGCAGTTGCATATTCCATGGGACAATCCACTCACTGTGGCACTTGGCATGATGCCACCATACTGTGGAGGGACTGTGTCTGGGAAAAGACGCTGGGGTGGGGTGTGTCAGGCTGGAAGTGCTCTGGCATTTGGGCTAGGGAGGGGTTCTAATGGGGAAAAATGAGCTTGTGAGGCATTAAGGACGGCCACATTCCACATTTTGAGAGGTGTCCTTAAAGATGCCTGGCTCTGGGTTTTACACCCTTCTGCCCACAGCAGCAGGCCCATGAGGCACAGGGGAGTTCACACCCACCCCTCCAACCCCGTAAGCATCTTCTGTGATGCTGCTTCTCTTTCTGAACCCATTTCTTCTCTTTCCCTGCACCCTGGGATGTGCCGCCTTGCCTCTCTGGAGGCTGCAAATAAACCAGGCAGGCCTGGGACACCGGCTTTCTCCCTGGAAATATCACTGCTGTAATTCCCAGCAGATCTGAGGTCGGTTCCATATGGCTGTGGGCTCCCCGCTGCCCGGCTCACAGCCTGCCCAGCCCGGCTGCCTCGCCGCTTCTCCCTGGTGCAATATGGCACCTCAAAGCCCAGCGCCAGCACTCAGGGATTAGCTCTCTTTTTTCTCTTGTTGTTATTGCTTTATTAGCTAAACCTAACGAGGCAGCATTTGTGCTGGCCCTTGAGGGCAGGTGGCCAGGATTTATGACTGCAGTGCTGCCGGGTGACCTGGAGTAGAAACAGGCATTCAGTGCCGGGGAAAAGAGACCAGCACCCGCATCCCTGGGGATGCTGGGAAGACCGGGACAGCTGCGCTGCCCAGCGACTTTTGCCGATGCCGTGTTTGCACTGAGGGAGAGCTCCCGCGGTCCGGGGGTATTTGCTGGCATCGCTCACGCCGGAGCTGGCAAGGACGCTGTGCCATGCTGAGAGAGCACCCGCATTGCGAGAGTCACAGCTGGCACGGGCACGGCGCGGCTCTGAAGGGGCATTTCACTGCTCAGACGGCCGCTGCGCATGAAAAGGGCATTGTAGGGGAGTGTGTGTGGCTGGGGAGCAGCTGGCGTTGGCAAAGCATCGCCGCGTCTTAAAGGGACACAAAGACCACCGCCTGCTTCCCCAAAGGGCGTTCTGGAGCTGGGGNACAAAGGGGACAGACACACAAGTCCCGGCTGTGATTTGGGGCAGATGGGTCCCTGCTCCAAGCACCTAGTGTGTGACATAAACAGGAGAGGTGCTGCCCTCTGCCACTTCCCACCAGGTGCCAAGGGGTGCTGCACCCCCAGAGTGGTGACCCCAGATCTGCCCAGATGGTGAGGACTTACTAAAAACCCCTTCGCTCCCCTTCTTCTAAGCCAATCACAGGGAGCCCGTGGCCATGGTCCCTTGCAGAATCAGAGCATCTGTCCCCACAGCTGCCACCATCCCTGCTGTGCCCGTGCTGTGAGCACCCCTCCCATGCCCTGCCCAGGGGTGCAGCGTTCCCCCGTACCTGTCTGCCTAGGCCTGGTTCACACCAAGGGATCACAGAAGTTTCGTGCTGAAACTGGTTTTTGAACGGGCTCGGCTCACCCAGCGTGAAGAGCAGGACGGGCAACGCTTTATTTCAGGCGGCAGCATAAATCAGCCCATGGCTGGTGTCGGGCTCTGCCAGACGTTCCCCTGGGGAAGTGGAGGCAGCCGCAGGGGATGTTTCTTCAAGCCCGGGTTTGCAGCTTGGGGCCTGAGTACAAATCCATGGCCACGTTCAGGTGCAAAAAAGGGAGCAGGGACACACAAGGGACATGCAGGACCCTCCGGCAGCAGAGGAGAGCAGCCAGCTGGATGCTGTGATGTCTCAGCTCACCGCTGCCAGCTTTGCTGGAGCCAGTTTGCCAAAACAGGGTGCATAAAGCGGCTTGGGAATGCTTGGAAGGAGGCACGACTTCCTCTGAGAAAGGACCAGAATGAGACAGGGACTGCGGGAGAGTCGGGAGGCAGCGGGGTGCAAGGGAAGGAGCCACAAAGACAAAAAGGACTTGGAAAAGTCCTCGGCAGCCAAACCCACGAGCCCAGACACGCCGCAAAGCACCTCTCACTTGGGAGCCGCTGCTTGAAAAGAGCCTTTGAGGAAAAGCTGGGGAGCACAAACACGTTTCTCCTCCTTCCCCTGGAGGGAAAGCTCCCGCTCCACAGCAGGGTGCTGCACCCTACACGGAGGAGGAGACTAGCTGGGGGGCTTGTCACAGCATCCTCGGTTGGGAATAGGGGGCTGGGGGTGAGCATGAGAAGTGGGATCCAGACTTTCCAAGTGGAGGGAAGGGGGGATTCTGCCTTGCTGTCGTAACGGCGCTGCCGGGAGCGGGCGAGAGGTTCGGGGTTGGCCGCCTCGCCCCCTCCCCGACGCCCCCCGCTCCGGCAGTGCCGCTCTCTCGCGGCAGAGGGCGCCCCGCTCCACGCTTGCGAGTGGCGGCCTGGGGCGGGGGNNGGGCGGCCGGGGGCGGGGGGGACACAGGGGAACGGGGGAGCCGCTTCCCAAAGCCCAGAGCAGACCCCACCTCCTCCCGAAACAGGAACCCGGCCGCTGCCCCGCAAAGGGTGAGGCGGATTGCAGCCCACATCCCTACATCCCTGCATCCCTGCCCCGCCAAGCGTGAGGCGGTTTGCATCCCTGCTTCCCTGCATCCCTGCATCCCTGCTTCCCTGCTTCCCTGCATCCCTGCCCCGTGAAGGGTGAGGTGGCTGGCAGCTTGCATCCTTGCTTCCCTGCATCCCTGCCCCACGAAGGACAAGGTAGTTTGCAGCGTGCAGCCCTGCCCTTGGCAGGTCCTGCCCCTGCCACTCCAGCCTTCATATTTCCTAAGGATTCTCCGGAGCTGGATGAGGCTCAGAGTGGCACTTCAAGGATTTCTGTGGAGGCAACAGCTGTGATGTCCACATGGATGAAGAGACACCAGGGGGAGATGATAGAAGGTTAAACTACTATCCCAAGTGTCAGGGGAAAGGTGAGAAGGGGTGACAGTTCCTGCTGCCTCCAACAGAAAAGCCACTGGGGCAGCAAATGAGGACTGAAGGTGGAGAAGTGAAATGGGGGGTGTAGGTGACTCAAGGACTCCCTGCAGGACTCCCCACTGCAGGAAGAAAAACCCATGGAAGTCTGTTCGATACAAAGGTTCAGACATCCCCGTGCTGACAGCGGTCAGAGGTGAGAGAGGACTATGGTCCATTCTGTGGTTCCTGCTCCTGCACTGCTCCCTGCACATCTGAGAGACATCCAGGCTGGCTGCCATGGGGGACCTCTAGGCTGTCCTGCTTTACTTCTCTATCCTTCTTGCTCAGTCTGAAGCAAGAAAAATTAAAAGCTAATATGATTTTCTGGTTTGCTTTGTTGTTGTTGTTGTTGTTCCTAAAAGAGAGCAGTTGCTCCTACCCGGGAATACCTGTCCCATCTGGCTTCCGAGCTGCTCATTTTCATTGCATGAGCAAAGGACCAAGAAATAGACCATAAAAATAACTGCCTACAGCTGAACCTCTCTGGGAAGCTGGGATACACAAAGGAGGTGGATTTAGGGGAAGCCAGTGACATAGGATCTAGGCTATAAACCCCCTCCTTCTGCTGCAGGGACAGAGGCTGTGTTCATGCAGAGGAATGGTCGGTGCTGTAATTCAGATGTTCCTGCAATTGTAGAGTGTGTCAGCGCTGGGAAATCCCCAAAGCTCATCGCCAGATTAAGAATGAGCTGTGGATTGTTGTGAGATGGATTGGCGTCCTGGCATGGTACCCTCCGGCAGTCCCTCAGAGCTGCTCCTGGTGCTGTCTGATGCCATCGGTCTCTGCTGCCTACGGGAAGGAAACACTGGGGAAGGAACCAAAACAAGCGGATGAAGAACTGGCCCTGTGCCCTCGGACTCTGTCCTGATCCCGATGGCCTGAGCCCTGAGCTGATTACCAGCAGCTTGATCTCTCTAATGCGACAGCCTGGTGCCCGTGCAGGGCTTCCTGGGGGGAGCTGGTATACCTGGCTGCCAGGTTTTATGGATGCAGTTGTTTCCAGCCTGGCTTTGCTAGCTCTGCATTTTGTTTCTCACCTTCCCCAGCAAAGAAGTGCTCAGGGCAGGGAGAGAGAAAGCTGCATACTAAGCCACCCTTGTCTGCCAGCCTGTGTGCCCAGGCAGCCTGGCAAGCCTTTGGCTGGCAGTCTGAAGGCCAGGAGTTACCAGCAGTGCTCAGGAGTGAGAAAGGTCTCCTGGGGACAGCACTGGGGTGACAGAGGACACCATGGGAAAAACCACTTTGCAAAAGGCAGCGCTTGGGAGGACAAGGGCTGGTGTCACAGAGGGGGAGTGGCACATTCGAATGCAGGTTGTGTGTCCCCTCCAATTGAGAGCCCTCTCAGCTCTATGATCCCCTTCATCCTCCTGTGCCTCTGCCATGGCTGGGACACAGAAAAGATTTGTTGCATTTTTCTTTGCACTACTGCTGGCAGAAAAATTTTCTGTTCAGGAATTTTTGCAAAAGTCCTTGGGGACACACTGGAGCAGGTAGAGAGGGCTGTTTGACCCCAAAGCAGAAAGATCCCACAGAAGAACAAGCAGACTGTCCCACATTTGGGCTCTGGAGCCTCAAACTGCCATCTCTGCAGAATACAACCCTCAGCCCTGGGCTGCCAGCCTTTCCTGACAAGCCAAGGCACACCGAGCCTAGCCAGGCTGGTATCTAACTCATGAGAGCTTTTCAACTGCCTGCACACAAGGGAAGAGTGAAGGATGCTGCTCTGCTCCTCCCTGTGCTCCCCTGGTCTCCCTGAGCTGCCAGGAGATGCTCTGGGCTTTTCCTCTCCCTAGTCTTTATTCCCCCAGATGGCTGGATGTAGCTCCAGGTGAGAGCCCATCACCTTGGTCTCTTGGCTGCAGGGCTATGAGGTTCCCACACATCCTTTGCCAGCGGAGTGATTTCTCCTAGAAATCAAACCTTTTTCTTGTCCCTTTTCTTGCCCTGCAGTCTGGTCAGGTGGGTGTTAAACACCACATACACTTTGCGCTCCCTGTGCCACAAGGTACCCAGGGTGTCTGGTCCAGCACTGAGACACCCTGGGGACCTCATGGATTTGAGACCCTCTGGGCACTCAGACAGGTGGTGCCACAGGCACTTGGAGAAGGAACATTATACGTTATAGAATAAGAATTAAAATCTGGGGCTGAGAGCTAAAAACTAAACAGAGATACTTAAATAGCCCAGGAGCTATAGGACATGCTGTGGTTTCTCCTGGAAGAAAGAATGTCGTTGTGAGGCCAGGTGGAATTTTGAACTCATCTGATAAGTCTTTGTTGATGTTAACACACAGCAGGATGGTGAACAACCTACTGGATTGTTCAGAGAAATTACACCAGGGTGAAGACCATCCTGAAGCTCTGGCACATCCACTAGTTAAAAAAACAAAGAATGAAGGTTGCTGAAACTGTAGGTAATAATCTGACATGAAAGGAACCATACAGGACACAAAATAACGTGATTTCAGACCTCATTATGACAGATACAGATGAATTAATTGCTGGGCAGGAAGGCAGTGGTTGTCCTGATTGGTTGACCTGATTCTGCTTGTTCTGGGCAAAAAAAGAGCTGTTCTGGCTCATTTAAGTGTGGCGCTTCATAGGGTTAATTCTTCTAAAGCTGAAAGTAGAATAGGAATTCAGATTGGGAGGAATAATTTAGAAAAAGTATGAGAAAATATTGTGAGCTCTTCAGAAAGAGTTTTTCATAGGTGGCAGGTCACAGTGCAAACAGAGAGGAAGCAGGTTTGGCTACAAGCCCATTCTGATTCAGTGGCAAATTGGAAACCAAAGAGCTACAGATGACAACTGGAAGGGAAGGAGGACACTAAAAATCAGTCAATAAAATGGAAACTCAAGATATTGATTACAAATGCTAAAAATACCCAAGTAAAAAAATCCAAACTGGGCAGGGATTTGGACAACAGAAGAGAAGCACAGGTAGATGGAGAAGAAAAGAAGTGACAGCACTGATACAATCTCCACCTAATATCATGGAGATGGTAAAACTGAGAGTGATACATAAAAGCTGTTGTGCTCGGTAAGTAATTCCAGGAGGGGATATACTTTTATCAGATGAGATATCATACAGACCACTGGAATCTTGGACAGATATTAGAGCACATACAGGAGTAAACTCACAAGCCCAGAAGAGTCCTTGGAGAGCTGGCAGAGGTGTCCTGCCCTACTAATCCTTATTTGCAAGAAGATCAGAGAAATGCTAATGTTTTGCCAGAATTTCTAAAAAAGGCAAATGAGATCACTGGATAAATCAGACCTGTTAACCTGGCATCATGCAAAAGAGTGGAAGAGAATCTGAGCATTAACCAACACGGAGCTAACAGAATATAAATAATGAATTGCCCGGTTTTTGTGTCAATGATGTTTGGGTTTGGTGTGCAAATTGTTCTTGTGAACATTTTGACTGAGAACTCTGAGATACAATAGGATAAAGTATTTCCTACAGGATTTAGCTACAGGTGAGCCTCAGGAATAGATGACCTCGGTTGATACACAGGAATCTTCCCCACAGAAAGGTGGATGCTCCTGAATCCTCACGGCTGATAACACTGGTGCATGGTGGAAGAACGGGTAGAGAGATAAGGACATCAGAGTCCTGCTCAGTGGTTTGTTACTTTGGTGAACTCAACCCATTCAAACAAAATATCTTAGCAAGTCAAATGCAAGGAGGAAGGAGCAAATTGTGGACTTCAGTTACTGAGTGGGAGGATGGAAATGGTCAGAGCAAACAACGCAACCGGAGCTCCTACTGCAATACAAGAGTACAAGGAGTAGCACAGGTTTTGGATGTTTAAATGGAGAGTAACGACATGGCTAATGCAAGTCCTGCCTATGATTTTCAGTTCAGTTCAGTTCAGTTTTGTTTTGTTTTGTTTTGTCTTGTTTTGTTTTTAAGGGAGATGAAACATGGGAGAAGAGGCAGAAAATAATCACTGCAAGGAAGCCTGAGCATGGGAGAGAACGAGAGCACACATGCCTAGTCTGGTTATCTAAATGAAACAGAGATTAAGAAGTGTATGAGTGCTTTCCTAAGGCCACGGGAAAGCTAATTTCAGTTGTTGTAGACAACACGGAACATTTACAGAGGAGAAACCAACAAGACAAACTCCTCAGCCTGCTGCCGACATGAGGGGCGCGTTTTAACAAAGTTAAACCTCCAGCCTTTTCTCATCGTGTTCCCAATCTCTCTGGCTTGGCAGAGGAAAGATCCACCACAGGTGTCGGAGACCTCACCCTGGGAAACAAAACCCTCAGACACGCCCTTCGATCCCCTACAGCAATCCAAACGTACATATTCATCTCAACATACTCCAAGCAGGTATCCCACAGCACATACCTGGGATACCTAGCTCTGCAGGCTAACATCACACTCGTATCAGTTCCGCATTAGTCGAAGCATTAGGGCCACTTAACGTATCGTTATCGGTGCTTGATCTCACAAGTGTCCTATGGAAGGTGGTGTTCACATAGCCTGACTTTGTTAAAGTCTTTTGAGAATAGGCAATGCTAAAAGATCTTTATTGCTCCTTCTACACCCATTTTAATATAGCACCTTTACACATCGAGAGATCTATCATTTTATTGCTCCATTAACAAAATTGTCCACCATCTCTTCATCCCAGGTCCTATGACCCTTTTCTTTATGCTGAAAAATCCTTAAGTTGGAGTTAAAGTTTTTTAAATTAAAACTCTCTCGGGATGCTCCTGAGCCTAATTACCTCCATTTCAATGCTAAACGCTTTCATATAGGCAACAAACCAAAGGCCAAATTCCAAAGCCAGGGTAAACCCACATGAGAAATGATCAGGCCTCCTCCACAAGAAGCATGATTAATCACCAGAACCAATCAGCTAATGAGAGACTCTATGGGTTTATCTTCAGATCAAGATTTGGTTCTCTCCCGGAAGAGGTGTTTGCTTTGGCATCCACTGTAGCAGTAAGTGGGCAAAATACAATGGCCTGTGGTGTAAGGGAAGCCACACGGGAGGGGTGGCCATTTTTTCTGGTCTGATCCTTGCAAATGCACTGCACCTCTACCTGCTTCACCAAGACCCAGAGGGGAGCAAATTGGCTCCCTGAAATCAAGGCTGGGGAGACAGCTCATCCAGCCTGCCCTCCTCTCTGCCTTCAAGGCAGATATGCAGTGTAAAGCAGTGAATGGCAGAGTGCCAAAGTGTGGCTAACCCCAGCCCAGAGTCACCAAAGGCCTGGGAGCCTCTCTGATACATAAATCTTTGACACATGTCTGGAGCTGTCACCAATCTGAAAGACTGAACAGAGCCTTCCTTGGAGGTCACAATTTGGGGAACTTCTTCCCAATCAACATCCTCACCCCTAGCCTGAGGCTGATCATTTTGAGGGAAGTCCCATTAGATTGGTGCTGTTCTGGTGCCTTATGGCAGCTATGCCAGCAGTGTCCTCTCAGAAGTGACCCAAGAGGTTGTCTTGAGATATCTTATTAACTGAGAGGTACCTCTGGTCACAGAGCATCTCCTTTCCTCGTTACTTAGTGGAAGGTCACTAACACAATGGGGTGGGTGAAAGGTGGGAGGATGAGCTGTATGCTGAAGGTGGTTCTCCCTCCTGCTTCATGAGAGTGGGCATCCCAGTAATGGATGGGTATCTTAGGGGTAGTAAAATCTCATCTTCTGTTGTCACCTTGATGCATCCCTCATAAAGCATTGCTCCAGCTGGCAGACTTCATCTTGCCCTTCTGGACATGGCCACATCTCTCACATCTTCTCCCTTTCCCACCACTGCTGGCTGCCCCAGCAGCACAGTACCCTGGGCATGAGGACTTTTGCTCTGAGGAGACAGCAGAGAGAACACAGCTTTGCCATATTTATCTCCAGCGACCCATGCCAAGCATGTCCTATGCTTCCCATACAGCATCTCTGGGTTGGACGCCACAGGGGCTGAGGCTGAATGCTTCGCCCTCGAGTCTGTTCTGGAAATGATTGTTGAATCTCTGAAACGGATGCAAGCCCTTGACTTACAAAAGGATGGACTTCTGATATCTTTACAGAGGTGAGTTCAAGCTCTCCTTGTCTTTAGGTGCTCCATGGTGTGAGGCTGTGGTAGAGCCTGAAAGCCAAAGTTAGGACTCTTATTTGTTCCTTTTACACAAAACATTTGAGGGCAACCATAATGCCCCTGGGACCTCTTCAGGAGACAGACCAAATGGTGCAACCAGCTTCTCCAAGAGGGACAGGCTGCTCCCAATCTCCCCCAAACTCTCTCTGTTTCTGTGGTCATTCGTTTCTTGCTGCACATGCACAGAGCAAGGGGCATTGCTGGGAAACATGGGCGGGTGTGGACTATCAAAACATGACTCCATGGACTTGCCACTCCTGGAGAGCACATGGGAATGAAACCAAACCCATAGCAGTCAGGGGAAGGTCTCTGAGATCCCACTTGGCTGCCAGGCAGGGGAACCTGGATGGGAGCGGAGGTGCGAGGTGGGGGTGGGTCAGTCTGTAGTGTTTGGGAGCAGAGCTGCCCCATGTGCTTGGAGCTGCAGACCCACAGGCTTAATGAGCACCAAATGTGCATAAAGTGAAGAGAGGGAAAACCTTTGTCAGGCAACAGTGGCAACTACCACTGCGGAAACAGTCAGAAAAGCCTATCCCCTTAAAGTTTACTACTTTTACTACTAGCCTGGCCTGGAAGCCTTTATTGCTCCCGACAAAGCTGGGACTTTGCTCTCGAGCCAGCCAATGAGAAGCATCAGAAAACCTGCATCCATGTATATAAGCCTGGTGCACCTTTGTGTGCATTCCTCGGTGTGTGGGTGCCCGTGTGTGTGCGCATGCCAAGGGCTCTGAGCGTGGGTTTGGGTGGGGCGGGAGCTCACCTCGCCCTCCCGGGCGCTGCTGTGGGGAGCCAGGCGGGGGGCAGCCGGCAGCTCCAGGCTCCCTCCCGCTGCTGGGAGGCTCAGGGGGGAAGTTCAGCAGTTCTGCAAACAGAGGCCTCTCTCAGAAATGCCGACAGCCACTTCAGGGGCAGGTTTGCAGAGGAGCTCAGTGCCCCTTTGCAGAGCTGGAAGGAAGCAAGTGGCTTCTGCAGGGAGCCTGTCACCTCGAGGTCCCCTCCGGGGTCTCTGGAGGGTCTGCCCTCACTGTGCCACACACCTGCCTGTGCAACTCAGAAACACTGTTGGAGCTCTTTGGAGAGCCCTGGTGAACATGTGCACATGGATGTGGATCCCGCGGGTGCAGAGTGGCTCAGTGGGGCAGGGTGGGTGCTTGAGCTGCCCCTGGCAAACCCCCAGCAGAAACCATGCTCTTGGCTTCCACTGAACCCCAGCCAGGATCAGGGTCTTCCAACAACAGGGAGGTGTGAAAGGTGCTGAGGCCATCTGGAAGGGTCATGATCTCTGCTGAGGTGGGTGGGAAAGCCCCCCCCCAGTTCCAGAGGAGCCACCAGGAGCCATGGAAGCCAGAGTATTGTGACCGTCCTCCTCCACATTCTGGCTACTAGCAGAGCAGGTGCCCATGACTCCTGCCTGAAGGGTCACTCCTGCAGCTTGAGACCTCAGCTAAGCCATGCATCCCATGCTTTTGGTGGGAGACCTAAAGCCAGAGCATCCTATGGGTCTGCACCACCTGATGGGCGCTTTTGCATCGCCTGACTCCTGTCCTCGGGGTGCTTCTCCCAGGGCCTGCTTGTGCCCATGGCAGGCGGAGGCACTCTACCACGTTTCATCTGCTCATCCAGGATGACAAGAGAAGGCTGAATCCTGGCCTGCTCTGCAGCTCCTGGCCTCCCGTGGCCTGCAGTGTCTGGGAGCCATGGCAGGCATGCCTGCCGCACCACGCGGTGTTTCTGCAGGCGAGGAGGCCTTTGAGAGGCCAGGATAATGGCTAATAGTGCTGTTTTCCTCTGCTCTGCTTTCCTTCAAGTGAATTACCAGGGTCTTGCTGGGAATTATCCTGCCATTACCCAGCGCTCTGGGGAGCTGCCAGTGATTTACTTAACAGCAAACAACACAAAGAGCTGGACACGGCGGGAGCTACACAACCGAACAAGCTGGGGAACGTGCAAGTGGAATAAAAACGCTGTAACAGCAGCAAGGGTGAAGGGATCTGGCCAGGGCTGCCAACCACAGATTGGCACGAGGATGACCCCAGGATCTGCCCTCAGTTTGCACGTGGAGCTGCTCCCCGCAAGGGTAGATTTGGTCCATGGAAATGTCTAAGGGTGGAGGCCCCACAGTTCTGTGCCTGGCTGGTCAGGGGTAAGCCCAAGGCTGTGGCACAGAGGAAAATCCAATTCTCCCTGCTCCTGGAGAGGTATTGGGCTCAGAGATGGTGTCAAGGCTGTGAGCAGGTTGGTAGCAGAGCCAGGACTGACCCACAGCTCTACACCAAGACCCACCCAGTGCCTGCATAGGGGGTGCAGCGGGGATAGAGATTCCTGACCTCTCCCATTGCCTCTTTGCATCTTCTGGATTTTGTCCTTGTCACCCTTTATTATCCCATGGGTGAACAGGGCCCTCAGACACCCATGGCCTGCCTCGCCCCAGCCACACTGCTGCCTGTGACAGCCTCGGCTCCAGAAGATCACCACAATGCCAGGCTAGCCCTGGCTGCTCCTGCCTTCCTCCGGGAACTGCCCTCTGCACACAGAAGGGTGCGGACACCCCCACAGACACGTGCCTCCCATATGTGTCCCCACCATTTGTGCTGCACCCTCCCCACAGGCTCTCATGCTTGCCATGTGTCCTCTCTCCTCGCACAGGCTGCCCCTGCACAGCCTCCACAGGGCCCCCCAAGCCCCCCAGCACCTACACAGACCCCCTTGTCCTCCTGCCCTGTGCACAGCTCTGCACACACACACACTCTCCTCTTGACACTTCACAGGCGCCGGGCAAAGGAGGGGCGAAGGAGGAGCTCCTCGAGTGCTAGAAAGTTGTTCCTACTCTGCGCTGGGAGAAACCACATTACTCACGAGTCCCTTTTTAGCGCGGCTATGTGTTTCCCCCTTCCATCTCCAGTCCATTAGCTACTATGGAAACAACATGTCATTGCCTGGAGGTGGAGTTCAGCCACAGCCAAAACAGCCGCCGATAAATTCCAGCACCCAAATTCGCATCCTGGGGCAAAGCCCGTGCAGTTCAGCCGGGGAATGGGAACAGAGTCCCGGCTGTGCTAAAGGAGCAGATCTCAGTCAGGGCATGCTTGCTGCAGGATGTGTGGGGTGCAGAGAGCACTGGTGGGGACCTCATTGTCACAGCCAGAGTGGACATGGCATCGCTGGGGAAGGCCAGGATAATTTATTCTTCCAGAGCCTGACCAAGGGCATGCGAGTGGAGATAAACAGCAGAACCACATGGCTGCCTCATGTCTGCTGCATCCTGCAGCACCCACAGGCCAGCCTGTGACAGCTCTCAGCTGTGAATTTTGGGGATACAGCCTGAGCGCTTCGTGCATCTCACCCAGGCCCTCATTGCGGGGCACAAGAAGCTGAGGTCCCCATTGCATCAGGGCAGCCAAGGGCTTCAGCTGAGCTGCTGCAGGTGAGCAGTGGGGAGGGGAGCACTGTGGGATGTTCTCCTCAGACTCTGTCCCCATATGCTGTCACCTGGATCTGGGGAGGGACTATCAGTGTCCCAAAGCCTGCCTGGCTCTGTGTGGGGAGATACAGCCAAGGTGGGGCAGAAGCTGTAGGGACCCAAGGGAGTCACAGTTTAAGCGTGGCCGCTCCTTGTCATGTCCCCCCGGGACCCTGGGGAGGAGGAGGGCAGGCAGGGATGGTGGCATGTCCTGCCTGGAGGCTTTCATAGCAAGGGTGAATCCTGGCTCCGGTCCTCCCTGGCAGATGGGAAATACTGGAGATAGGAAGCAAAGTCGTTAGAAGGAGGAACTTTCCTCAGTGGCAGCCAGCAGTCCATGACGGAGCTGTGACATCCAGCACTGATGCTGCCCAGCTGCCTGCTGCTGTCCATGGGCACCCTCCCAGCCTGGACTGCCCTGTCCCACTCTGGTAGCTTTGCTACCCTGCAGTGCCAGTGCCTGGGGACAGCAGTGCCACATAGGGTAAGCAGTAACTACCCTGGCACTTCCAACAGCTCACCCAGAGACAGGCACCAGAGCCAGCTCTGGCCTAGCTTGGACACCCCCTCCCTTCCCCAGCTTCTTCAGGAGACAGAACAGGAAAACCTGTTAGTCCCCAGGGCAGCCTGGGAGTGATCCACTGGCTTTCGAGTTGGAGCAGTGACCTGCGTAAGTGCCTGCCTGGATCAGGGCCAGTGAGAGCAAACTCTGGCCATGAGGCTCCGTCAGAGGAGGGAGGGAGAGACCAGAGGCAAGCAGAGATGCCTTTCCAAAGCAGGCAGAGGAACTGCCTGTCAGCAAGGCTTCTCTGCAAAGAGGTGAGCACCATCTCTGAAAAACAACAGAACAAACATTTTGAGGAAGAAAAAAATAATGCAGGGTTTCTTGAGCAGGGATTTTCAACCTGTTCTGCTTTGCTGATCTCCAAAAATATCTCACCAAAGATGCGAGTTCCTTTGTAGCAAACCCACACCACCTGGCAAGACGCTTCCTGGCCTCAGTTACTCTTCCTTAAAAGCAGCCACGGAGCCATGGGGATCCCCCAGCCACGAAAGATGCAGCTCCTGAGAGCACTGGAAACACAAACCAGGCTTGTTTACCCTCGTGGGAGCCCCATGAAATGGATTGCAGCCCCAAAACCCCAGGGCACAGTGTTGCAAGAGCAATGTTTGCCCTACACCCACTAAGGATGGAGCAGGAGGGCACCCAGTGAAGCTGGGAAAGCTGAGGTGCACCCTGGGGGAACACTGGGGACACTGCAGTTTCAAAGCCATGCTTCAGACCTAGTGCTTGGTGTGGATTCTCCGGTGACTAATACAAGGCCTGGGTTTGCAGTGGCAGGTCTCTTGGGATGGGTACTAGTGAGTGTCCCCCATCTGCTTAGCCTCCTGTTTCCAGGACATTGCAAGAAGATCTAGAATCTCCCCCTCACATCACCATCAAATTTGTTTAATATTGGTCCCATGGGTTTGCAACAATTAGAAAGGAATGAGCAGCAAAATGCGAGAAAGGCCCCTTTTCTTCAGAAACCAGTGTGGACAGTAGCTAAAATAAATGCTAATGGATGCGGGAAGGTAGAAAGGAAAGAAGTAGAAAGAGACTGATCCTGCTAAAATATCTCTCCTCTCCAAAATCCTGCCTATCACAGGTGTCTCCACTGAAGTAGGATGCCTGAGCATCCTTAACAAGTGGGGGACAGTCCTGAGATACAGATCGGTCCCAATGTCCCCAGTCACATCCTTGTCAAGAATCTCAGAAATGCCACCCAAGAAAATCTCTTGGCAGGGATCTTCCCTTTGTTCCCGTCCTGGGGCTAGGGGTGTGAACACAGACCCTATCAGCTCTGCAGCTGAGTTGATTGACACTGTGACCCCACAGAGATGGCATTTCCCCCCATATCCCCTTTGCTTTTAGCCACTGGTGTAAGGAGCATCTTTATAACACACCTCCCAGACCAGACAAGCTCCCCTCAAGCCTGCACAGCCATGAGACGAGTTGGCCAAATAACCTGGTTGGGGGAGAAAAAAAAAGGCAGAATCTGTTCCCTAATTCCCTTTCGTTGCACAAGCAGTGAGGGAGGCCGCACACCGGCAGAGCTGGACGGCTCCTTTGGCAGCAGCACAGATTTCAATCGGCTTGAAACAATCACGAAAATGCAGCCTGAACTTCCAGTGACTCACCCAGAGAAGGGAAACTTCCTGGCTTGTGTGTTTGAGCATTTCTGGAAAAACTGCTATATTTGGCATGGAAAATAGGAAGGATTCCTCCAGTTGCTCGAAACGGGAGCAGCAGAAATGAGTCAATGGGCAGTTGAAGAACGTTGAACAAGGATGCTCTCTAAATTATTCATTGTGATTCTCCACATTGCGTATTTTCCCCACAACAGACTCAAGAGTGACAGCCCAGGATGGCCCAGGCTCCACCAGGAAGATCCTTGATTTATTGCTCCGACAGCCACCCCGGCACTGCGCGTTGGCTGTGTGTTACTGACTATGGACATTACAGGCTGCTTCCCACCTGTTTACCAACAAATACTGCTCCTAAAGGTATGGCATTGTGCTTATCACTACACGTTGACCCAGCGTGAAAAATCTGCCAATTTATATTTTCATGACATCAGTAGCTAGAAATGCAGTTCTTGCCAGCTTCAAACACTCTCAAATGTTTCATCTAATATGCTGGGGGAAAAAAATGAAGGAACTGCTCTTCTGAAAATTACTGAAGTTGGTGGAGGGGGGAGCTATTTTGAGGATTTGAAACGCATTCTTCTCTCTCTTCTTTTTTCAATAGTTGTCCAAATGGTTATTCAAACAGCTTGTTCATTAAATCCTGAGTTGGTAAATGAAAATTGTCATTTTCAGATCATATTATTATTACCTAAAGGAGAAAAAAAAAGATATGAATAAATTACAAGAAAAAAAATCAACAACTTCTCATGAAAAATCTGCTAAAAAGAGAGAGAGGGCAGCAAACATTTTCCACTGGGTGCGATGCCAACCGACTCCTGGTTAGCGTATATTAAATTAAATATTCAATTTGGTCATGCACTGCTTTTATTGGTGGATTAAATATCGACAAATATGTCTAATGCAGAGAGATGCTTCATGCTGCAGCCTGGCAAATCCCATCGCAGCTCTGGATCAGTGCTTCGGGTGGGAAAACCTCATCCTCCTGGCACTGCGACCCTGCAAGGCTGATGCCCAGGATCCATGGCCATTGCATGGGGGCCCTTTCGCCTTGTGACCCACTGATGTCCATCGTGGCTGGGCCAGCAGTGGGTGACCAGCACCTCTGCCAGGATGCTGATGGCAGGAAGCAGGACTGTTAGGCAGTGACCCTCTCCCAGTCACTGAGGCTTTGGAGCTGAGGGACCTCCAGAACAGGGAGTGAGACCATTGAATTTAACTTCTTCCAATTTCTCTGCTGAATTTGTCCAGTTGCTTTTTGCCTGTAAATTTTTAAGCCATTTTCCATGCTCCCACAGCAAGGAGGCCACAGCTCGGCCATGGCAGGAGAGTTCTCCCTTTCACTGGAGTGGAGTGGGATGCTTTCTGGTGGTCCCATGTTCTTGTACAGGGAAGAGCCAAGCATCCATCTTGATTTGGCAGATTTCTTTCCTCTTCCCTGCTCAGCCCACTCTTTCCAAAGGTGCTGTTCAGTGGGAACCGCCCCAAGAAGGAGGGTTTCAGCATGGAAACAGTGGCCTCCTTCCCCTGGCTCCTCCCTGCTGGGCTGGAAGGTGGCCAGACCCTCCAGAGTTTCAGCAGCACAGGGGGCAAGCTGGGAGATGAGTGGAGGGGCACTCCTATACCCAGCACGCCACATCTTCAGCCCACCAGAAGCCCAAGGCAGAAATGAGATATGTTGGCATCGTATCAGAGAGAAGGGTCTTGTTGGGGCTCTGCTTTGCCTCTCGAATGCTGCCCCTGGAGATTCAGTATCTGCTTGAGACTTCTGGTCCATCAATTATTTAATTCCCTCCAGCCATGTGGTCTCTGGTCCCGAGTGCTCATCTCCTCCGAGCGCACAGGCCTGCCTGTGGGGGAGAGGGGTTGGGCAGGGGGATGCAGAGCTGGGGCTGGGCAGAGGACTCCCACTGGCAAGCAAAGCAGAGGCACAGGGGACAGGTCCCATCACTCCAAGGCTTGAGCTGAGCACTTGGGCTGGCACCTTCTTTCCCAGACACACATTGGTTGGAGGGGTAGGTTCTTCTTCCGATCTCTGGGGATGACCCTAAGGAAATCACCTCCCTGCTCCATGCCTCACTTTCCCTACCTGTAAAATGGGGTCAAGGATTTCACAAGCAATATGACCTCCAGAGGCAACCCAAACGTGTGTGCAAGACAGTGTTTTGTAATAAGCAAGAGTGTGACTCTCGTCCCTGCTCACAGGGGCTCCACCACCACGAATGTGCCTTTAGTGGATCATGTAAGGCTGGTGGTCCCCGTTTGCCACTGCTGCCCGTGCTGTCTCAAGCTAAAGTGGCACAGCGCGGCACAGCACGGCACAGCAGGCACTGCTGGGTAGGCAGGACAAGCCGTGACACGCGGGAAGGCAGGCGGCTGGAGCCGGGTAGGTGTGTCCCTGTTACCCAATAAATAACTCAAGCCCTAAAGCAGCCCATTGTAATTACAGGGGCCCCGCGCAGATTGAAAATGAAGAAGAAGGAGGGAAAAAAGGAAATCAAGGTTCAGTTCTTCCCCAGGAGGTAGCGCTCCATGGGGAAAGTGATAGAGGGGAGTGGTGATTTATATCTCTCCAGAGGAATTCTCCTTTGCAGGGCCGCCCAAGGCACAGCCAGGTTCAGCTGAGTTTCTCATCTGAATATGCATGAGCCAGTAATTAATTCTCTCTGATACTGATCCAGATTTGGGGTTGGTTTTGTGAGTGTGTGTGTGCGCGTTGTGTCTGTCTTCTCCCAGGTGTGCCAACGCACCAAGGAGGGATGGGACGAAGGCTCTCCACAGTTGTCCCTGCAGGATGATGGCCATTGATACTCCATGGCCAGCTTGGGGCACACAGGTTGCCCTGGTTGGGTGGGGACTCCTGTGGGGTGGCTCTGGGTGGTGTCCTGCTGGGGACAGCATGAGGAAAGGGGACAGAGAGCAGGGCACAATCAGGGTCATGTGCCTGGGGCTGGCCACACCACGGGGCAATCCCTGCCCAAACACACATCCAGCCTTGGGCACGTGCAGGAGGTGTTTTCCCTTCTACAGTGGTCATTGCAAAGATACCGTGTTTGCAAAGTGCTGGGAAGAGGCAGGGAGGGAAGAGAATCTGGACTTGCCTCCTCCCTCCCACCTTCCTCTCTCTCTCATTTTAAATCTCTTCCATGCATCATTTGAGCAGTGGGACGGGAGCCCTGAGGAGCAAAACCCTGTCTCTGGCCCAAGGCCCAGGCCTGGGGCAGGGTGTGGGTGTGTAAACGCCGTGCCATGGGCCCTTGCTCTGGGTCTGATCCACAGCTCGTAGTCACAACCAGCCTTCAAACCAGGGGAAAACCAGAAAACTTTAATGAGAGAGAAACAACTGTTTTCCAGCTTCACAGAGCTCACTCCCTTGAACACAGATCTCTTCCCCCTGCCTCAGGAGCAGGTTGCCCCAATGGCCTTCTCACCCTTCCCTTGAGAGAAAGGCAATAATCAGCTTTCCTGCCTTTAAACCTTGCCATGGGGCTCCGGCTGACTCTCAGGGATGAGCTGAGGTTGTTCCAACACACAGGCAGGGAAGGACAGGGATGTGAGTACTGGCGCCTGGGTCATGGCATCAGCAGTGCTGCCCTTGGCAGCCAGGAGGAGATGCTGGATCCACTCCTGCTGCTGTGGGTTCCCTGGAACAGCCAGCATCCCAAACTGGAGGCTTCCCTGCTCCCCCCACTCTGTGGTGGTCACCCCGTCCCCACTCTGCCTGTAGCCAGGAGCAGGATTAGCAGCAGTGCTGGGGTACACTGCTCCCCTCCACCTGGCCCTGGTTCCTGACAGCACCCATACACGTGAGGCAGAAAAGGGGCTGCCTTGTTTTAGCCAGACAGGGCAGTGGCTTGCCAGAGCCACAGAGATGCCAGTGAGCATCAAGGGACCATGATGTAATTGTCTGCTGGGGTCAGAGGATCTGGAGATCCCCTTCGCACATCCTCCAGTCACAAGGGTTAACTCCTCTAGACTGCTGTCATCACTCTGGGGCTTCATGCAGAGGCCCAAAGACTGTGCCACGTCCTACCTACCACATCCAGCTCTGGATGCTGACAGTGGAGTGCACAGAAGACAGACTCCCTACATCCATCTGAGGGATCCCTGCAATGTCTCCAGGCTTGGGAAGCAGCGGGCTGGGAATGGCTGGTGAGTCAGAGCCCTGTGTTGAAACGTGGGGGGCAGAGCGCGTGTCGGAGCAGGGATGGCCGTGAGCTGCAGTGTGGGGCCCGCCTGGGCCTTTTGCAATCTTCTGGGGAAAGGCAAAGTCAGTGTCTCCATCCCTTAATTAAAGTGTGCCACAGGGCCCCGCTCCTGCCTGTTTACATGGTTCGTGGGGATGGGTTTGTGGGGATGGATGGAGGAGCAGCAGCCTGGGACATGGGGAGGAGGGTGGCCTCATCAGCCCTTCCCTGGGCTGGGGCAGTCACTGCTCTTGAACGCAGTCTCTGGCTCCTGCAGCCAGGTCTCAGCCTCGGCTCCATGGTCTCTCAAAGACACTTTTTGAACCCAAGAGCCGACTCCAGTTCTCTACACACCTCCCCTCCCTCCTTTGAGCACACATGAAGCTCCTTCCCACCTCCCCATCGCCCTCCATCACCCCCAGCACTGCTCCTCCAGAGAAAATGTCCACCAAGCCCCGGCCCCCATGTGCAACCCTTGCCCATCGAGGAACAGAAGGTGACACAGCCAGGATGTCATCTCTGCCGGCTTCACGTCCCGCATCACCAGCCTGACCTAGAAACACTACCACGTCTCGTGCGCCGGAGCCCGGGGATGCTGCAGGCTCATCCCTCTGTTTTTTCCAGAGCAGCTGAGTGACAGTCGCCCCTCCCTTGCCTCTCCGAAGAGCGTAATGAGAATTTCCTCCGAGGAGCAGCTTGCCGCGATGAAATAATCGCCCGAGCAGCATGATCTTCGCCGGGGATTAGAGAGGCTGCTACTTGCTGAGCTAGGGAAACGGCCAGTGAGAAGGGAAAACTCCTACCTCCTCCTTCGGCACCTCGGCTCTTTTGCCGAAGCAATCGCCTGCCGCAGATGGAGCAAGGTCCCAGGCAGAGAGCTCAGCCCTGGAAACTTCTGTCCCCGATGCTCGGGCACTTTTGCAAAGTCCCCTTCCACCCTCCTCCTTCTCTCTCTGTTCCCTGCGGAGCCGCTCCCCAGCCCCGGCAGTCGGGCGGGGTGGAGAAGAGGTAAAGAAGCAGCTGCCTTATACAGGCAACAGTTTTTGTTGTTGTTGTATCTTTTTGGACTGCTGAGGCATAAAGCGCCGAGCTGAGCCTGCTTCTCCCTGCCTTACGCGCACAGGCAGTCTCCAGCCAGCCGGTTATCCCGCTGCACGGAGGGACGGCAGCGAGGGCTATACATGGATTTCCGACGCGGAGTGGTTTAAGGCAGGTTTGCTTCCACGGCAGGCTTGGCTGTTTTTTTTTTATCTCCAACCCTCCCACCACCAACACCCCCCCC
>VYZT01012486.1:153702-297094 GCA_013400735.1 Pomatostomus ruficeps
CGCCTTTCCCGGGGACAGCAGCCGGCCGTCCCGCTGCGGAGGGGCTCGGGGAGCTGGGGGGGGACACGCACGGCAGTGCCTCGGCACCCGGCAGCGCTCTCTCATTCAATTCGCGATGTGGAAGCTTGACAGCCCCGTCAAACTTGTGTCCCGCTCGGCCTCGTCCCTGCGGGGGGGTGTGGGGGGAAGCGCTCCGGAACACGCACCGGAGGGGTGGGGGGGGCAGTGACTGTTGTGGAGTTGCTGCCGAAAAGCGGGGCGGTTGCAATTTCGGAGTTGCACCCGGTTGATGCGGGAGGGGCGATCGCTGTGTCGGTGTTACCCCTGCACTGTGTGTGTGGGGGAGCAGAGTCTTTTTCGGCGTTGCCCCCCGGAAGAGGGGGGGGGGCAGTTGCGGTATAGGGACTGTCCCGAATTGGGGGTTGCTATTTCGGAGTCGCCCTCGGAGGTCGGGGGGGAGTAGAGGGTGCTCCGGTGCTATCTCGGTGGGGGCTTTTGCTATTTTTGGAGTTACCCCGATGGGGGCACCCCCACAGTGGAGATGCCCCGGTGCGCTGGGGTGGCTTGGCTTAGGGCGCCAGCCCTGACCCGAGCCCCTTGCAGCGGGATAACTTTGCGAGTCGCAGCTGGAGGTGACGGGAAGCGATTGGGGAGCGCCGGTACCAGCCGGGAGCGGCTCTCCCGGGAGTCCCCGCTGCGGCTCCCGGCGCACGCCTTTGTCTGCGAACCGCGGCGGAGCGTCCCCCGGGGGGACTGCGCTCCCCGAGCGGCCGCGGTGCGCCCCGCTGAGCCCGGGGCCGCGGCCGGAAAAGTTGCGGGGGTACCCGACCCGGGCCGGTGCGTGGGAAGGCGGCGGGGGACGTGCCCGGCGGCCTCCTCACCCTGCGCCCCGGCCGGCCCCGGGTCGCGCCGTTCCCGGGGGAAGCGCGTCTGTAGGGGGGAAAAAAAAAAACCGACGGGGAGGAGGGTTCATTAAAAAAAACCAACAAAATGCCGTTTCTGGCAGATTTCGATTTCACTTCTGTTTCCCGCTCCTGCAGCCATGCCCCCATCCCGCCTGCCCTGTCTCCGTTCCGGGGCCGCGGCTTGGTCCCCGCTGCCGGGAAGCTGCGAGGCGGGTCGATCCCCATCCTTCCCCGGGGAAACGGGGCCAAGTTTGCGGTTAACCTTCCCCTGCCCTTTACCGCGTGCGGGAAGGGGCCTCGTCTCCGGCTCGCCCTCCTGGGAGCGGACAAGGGTCCGCGCTGCAGGGCGGGCGGAGGCGCGCGCGGCGGCAAGGTGACCCCCCCACACACCCGAGAAGCGCAGAGGCACCGGCGCCGTTCGCCCTCGTCCCGCCTCGCCGTCCGGAGCGCTCCCGGGAGGCGGGGATGGGGGGCGGGGGGTCCCGCCCCGCCCGGGCGCCGCCCCCGGCCGGTACCGCGGGGCGCCCNGCGCGGGGGAGCCCCCTGCCGGCGGGAGGCGCGGGCTGCGGCGGCGCCTCTGTTGTCCCCGGGTCCCGATTTCCCCCCTTCCCACCGGGATCCTGCCGAGAGCAGGGCCGGGGAGAAGGTAGAGCGTTCTGGGCTGGTGGTGGTATGTGACTCTACACCGCTGCTGTTCATTCCATAGACAAACAGCCGTGACACACCTATAATTAGAGACTGTGTCCCAGCCTTGGCGCCGGAGCAGCTCTGCTGCTGCACCGGCCCTTGGTCTGGAGGCTCTTGCGCACATCTGTTTGTGTTGGACTGAGAAAGGAAAAGGGAGAATCTGTGATGCTCTCTGCAACCCTGTTGCTAGCACAAATTTCATGACCTGGCATCGTGATGGTGGTTAAACTGAGAGCATTTTCAGTGATGCCGGAAAGGTCAGTGCTGGAGATCTGTCTAGATAAAATGCCCAAAAATGCGTTGTTTCTTCACTGAGAGTAATGCTTGCATTTTGTGAACAACTAGTTTCGAAAAGAACTGTTGGGCACAGTGAGATGTGGAAACTCTGACTGCTTGACTTGCACTGTTTAACTTGGGAGCTGCTTTGTCACCCTCGTGCCCATGGGCCTGGAGTGAGGCAGCAGCTGTAGCCCAGTGATGCACGAGAGGCCAAATGGTTGTGATCAGTCTCTAGGGAACAGGGCGGTGGAAGCCACTGACAGTGTTAAACCACGGTGGAACTGGGCAGTGTGGAGGATGTGGCCTGGAATTTGTGTGTGAGCAGTTAAAGGAGGAGAGAGCTTGTGTGTGTTTGTTTTATCCCAGACTCCTGGGCTGGTTTGCTTAGGTGAGGTTTGATCAACAGGTGTTGTCCCTTCAAAGCTTTCTTCCAGAGAAAGTCTTTCCTCAGTGCACTGGCAGCCTGTGGGTGCCTCTGGAAACAGCATCTGTGTGTTTAAGTAACCTGGTGGTCTAAAATGCCTCTACTGCCTCCCTTGAGCAGCTTCCAGGGCGATAGAAACTCTCCCAAGAAGGGAGCAGTGATCACCCTAGCCGGGCCAGGGCCATGCTCTTCCCCGCCGTGTTCTCATGAGACAGTGGCTCCCGGGAGTGAAAGTGCCCGCTCGCTCTCCGTGGGCGGTGCCGCAGCCGCAAAGGGCAGGCGGGAGGGGGAGAAGCCACCGCAGCAGAGCGGGAGCTTCCAGCAACTTTTAAACACCTCATGGTTGCTGCCGAAGCCGGCTGTGGCTGTGCTGCTGGCCCTGGGGTTGGGCCTCCCTGCTTTCCTTGGCTGGGGTAGCGCTCACTGTGCTGAAGGATCTCGCTCCAGCTGATGGAGGAACAGAAGGGGAGGAGGATGCAAGCAGAGATGCCAGTGTTAAATCCAAGTGTTCTTTATGCGGGAACATAAAGTTGGATCCTTCCAGCCTGTTTGCTGAGTGACTTGGCATGACATTTTGACAGTGATCAATAGCAAAAACACACAAGCTCCTGCTCTGCTCGCGGTGGAGGCTTGAACCGAACTAGCCGGGCACAGCTCTTGGAGCAGTGTAAAAATAGACTTCTTCCCCCACCCCATCCTGTTACACTTTAAGCTGCGAGCTGGATGCTGGAGCCTCCTCTCTGCTGCTGCGAGAAAGACCAGGCGTGTAATATTTGCCGTATGATTTTCCCCAGGCAGGGCAGAGACCACAGCCTCTGCTAATGAGTCCCTGGGATTTGTTCCTGCTGTTAAGGTACGGAGCAGCCGTGGACGTCCGCAGCCCCAGGGCGGCAGAGCCCGTCCTTTGAACGGGGCTGCTGGCTCTCCATGGCATTGCAGGAGCTTGCGTGGACTGTGCTAAGATGGGCAATCAGCCAGCTCTGCTGCTGTTGAGCATATGCAGGCGGCCAGCTCTGTCTGTTTGGGAGCTCAGAGGTGAAACAGAGCAGTCTCTTTTTTAGATGGCTGCTCTGGCAAGGCTGACTTGGATTGAGATTCGCCCCCATGTTTTCCCGTTCCCAAGGAGGAGCCAGAACGTGGCGACCAAATTACAGAACAAATCTGTGTGAAGAGAAACCGGCTTCTGCTCTCGCTCTCAGACTGTTTTTCACACCTGATCTGCAGCTTCTCTGACCCAGACACCTGGAATCGGGGTGACTTCTCTGCTTTTCTGCTCCTTCCAGGATCTAAAAGAGAAGAAGGAAGTTGTTGAAGAAACAGAAAATGGCAGAGACGCACCGGCCAATGGCAACGCGGTGAGTATGGCTGCAGTCTGCTGTGAGAGGCAGTCCTTACACCAATGCCTTTTTGTTTTCCTCTCTCTTATTTTTGCTGCAAGTTTGTCCCTAGCCCTGCTGAGAGGGGACCCCTCTAAATGGCAGTACTGAGCCCTGCAGAGCCCTCCAGCCTTTGGTGCTTCACATTACACAGACACTCCCAGCCTGTGGGCTGTTCATGTGTGTGCAGAAGAGAAGGGCTGGGCTTGGATTCCCTCCCTGACAGCCGTGTGAGGCTGTCCAGTACCACCTCTTCCCTAGGCAGGGATAAAGAAGGAAAAATTAAAAAAACCAGTAGGATTTACAATGTTACAACCAGTTAAGCTGGGAAACACATTGTGATTGGTTTCCTATTTTTAACTTGTTGGGGGAAAATCACTGCCACATTTCAATGTGTCATGAGAGCCATTGCAGGCTTTGTCTCAAAGGTGCAGCCCCATGTTATTGTAGGCTTGATCCATCGTGCCTGGGCTGTCTGGGTTGTGTGGAGGCAGGCAAGAAGGGGGATGTGTGCCCAGGGCTCCAATGGGCTGGTGCTTTCCTTTCAGCAGGAAAGGTGGGAACACACACTTGTGCTGAATGTCTCTTCCACCCTGTCCCTTCCCCAGTGCTTTTTTTTAAGTGATGTTTTGTCTTGCCAAGGAGAACGAGGAAAATGGAGAGCAGGAGGCTGACAACGAAGTAGACGAAGAGGAGGAGGATGGTGGTGAGGAAGAGGACGAGGAGGAAGAGGGTGATGGTAACTTTGTTTGTTCCCCCGCCCCTATCCCATGGCAGTGTCCTGCTCTGGACAGCAGGCTCCCGGGAAGCAGAGGCGAGCGGAGAGCAGCATCTCCCCCTCGTGGCTGCGGCCACGGAGCTCCCGCCAGCCAGGCTCGCTCCTTCCTTGCTCGCCTGAGCCACCGCTGCTGGGAGTGAAGTCAGCCTTGAATCCGTTCCAGCAGGTTGAGGGCAGATTCCTTCCTCCCTCCCTCTGGCCAGACGGCACCGTACCGCGGCGCTGAATAAGCGCATTAGCCCTTCCGTGCGAGTAGTAAAATCTGCCCTTGACTCCTCGCACAGCACAGCCGCTGCTGCAGACACCAGTGCCACTGCCCGTGGGACTTGGGCAGTCCTGGGTGGCCGTGCCTTGGCCCAGGCACAGAGGGCGGGTCACCATCCTTGTTCATGGAGCAGCGTGCTGAGAGGCTCATGCAGCCCTCTTTCCCAGGCTGGATGCCGTGTGGAAACGAGCAGAGGAACCTGTGGCTCTTCCTTGTTCCTCCTGCTGGAGCAGATAGGCTTGCTTTGAACCTTCTCAGTCTGTAGTGTCCCCTGACTCCCTGCCCTCCGCTGCTTCCTGACCTGACCCAGCCTGGAAATGGGTTTTGGCAGCAGCGACCAGAAATCCAGCAGTGACTTGCCGAATCACTTCTCATCCTCCCTGCTATTATTTTTTTTCCCAAGATCTGCTTGGATGAATAAAATTGTTTATTTTTATCGCATGTTAAGGCTGGGAGAAAACCTTTCTTGTTATGCTGAAATGAACTCAAGGCCCCTGATTATCTGTTACTAGGTTAATCCCCTGTGAATTTTTGCTTTACGTGGTGACCTACTAACCCGATGGCTAGTTTTGGGAGACAAGGACAGGGCTGGAAATTTAATGACCATTAGACCAGTGCTTATTAAAAGAGTATGAGCAGGGAAAGTCACCTCGTTGGGGTAACACTCTCAGCAGCCTGCTGTGCCCTTCAGTAGGAATTGGTTCACTAAGAAAAACTGGGAATTGTGACCCTCTTTAAGTTGTGGTTTTAACCCCTGGGGACAGATGCAGCACAGATATGTGCTGTCCTAAGCCCATTTACCCGCAACCCTACTTTAGGGTGGAAGAGATGGGGAATACTTGGCTCTGCCAGCTCCTCTTGGGCAGGAGCTGGGAGGATGCTTGTGCTGCAGGCGCCATGTGTGGGGTGGAAGTGTTGCTTGGATACTGCTGTGACAAACCCAGGGAGCTTTGGTCCCGCAGTGCCAGCCTTGCTCTTCCCAGCTTGCCGAGCGCAGGCACGATTTGGCACACGGTGCCTGGAGACGCTGATTCCTTGTGGGGATCCGGCACAGGCTCTGACCGCTGGCACAGGCTCTGTCCATGCTGCCCTCGGGCGATCCCTGCCTGGGAGCTGCACCTGAGCACTGCAGGAGAGAGATTTAAAGGCAGCAAGTCCAGCTTGCATCAGCTTTTTTAGCCAAGACTTGCAGCCAAACTCCCGGAGTTTGACAGCAGAGGAGAGCTTGAGGGTATATTTTCCTCTCGCATCTCTCCATCCCATCTCATTATTTGCTTTGCTTAAAGCAGCTCAAAGAACTAAAAATGCTCCCAATCAGCTTGGCACTGTCACCTGACCTGCCGGCCAGCCCAGTGCATGTGATGGCTGTCGGGGTGTTGATCCATCGCTGGGGAGCTAATCTTGGCCCTTCCCACTGCATGGGCCATGCCGCAGCTGGGTGCACGCCGGGAGAGGAGAGGAGAGGGGAAGGGAGGATGGGCTGACCTTAATCTCCCCGGCTGTCCATACGTGTGGCTCATGGCGGTGGTTTAAAGCCAGCTTACTGGCCTTAACTCTCTTAAGTTTTAGTAGGGTCTCCTGTTACACAAGAGACTTGTCTTGGCAGCTGAGAAACTGTTCTGCCTCTGGGCTTGCCCCTGAGCCCCCAAAACTGGCCGAAGGTGATTGACTCAGTCGTTCTGATCCACTGGCCTATTTGAGCTCAAAGTGGGTCAAAGCCCAGAGCTCACTGCTCATCCTCCTGGCTGGCTGTAAGATAAGTTGGAAGCATTTGTTTGCTGTTCTGATAATTAGAAAGTGTTCTGACTCAGAACTAATGCGTTCTGGCTCTCTTAACTCATTAAAGATGAACTAATAGCTGCGAAGGGAAGCAGAAGTAATCTGGAGTGGTTAGGCAGAGCAGCCACTAGAAAGAGTTTTTTCCTCTCCCTTTTTTTTCTCCCATTTTTGCCGTGATTTCGGCACTTGTGGTAGGTGGTGGTTTTGCCATCCCACTGCCTGGGTTACAAATGCAGCGTGAGCCAGACTCAAGGCTTATTTCCCCTTTGCTGGGTCAGGTCAGTTCGGGGATGCCCAAAAAGCCACCATGTCCTCTGTTACCTGTTGTCCTGAACAGGGTCTGTTCCACCTGGGGAGATGCGACATGGCATCGAAGTGTGGGGCTGAGCCAGGATTAAACTCAGAGGGGAGGTGTGTGGTACTGGAACTCTCCCAGAGGGTCTCACATTTCCTCCCTTTGTTCTCCATGCAGGTGAGGAAGAGGATGGTGATGACGATGACGAAGCTGAGGGAGCCACAGGCAAACGGGCAGCTGAGGATGATGAGGTAGGAAGAGCAGGCAGCCTCCCAGAGCCACACATGTCCCCAGGGGCCACGAGAGGGGAGGGGTCGGAGGGGCCAGGCTGGACTCTGCGTTGGGGCTGGGATGCTCTGCCTGTGTGCTCCCTGTGTCTCTCCAGGGATGCAGCCCAATTTCGTTTATACGCTGGCCTGGTTAGGGGGGTGTCTGCTCCCGCCAAGTGGAGCCCTGGCCCTGGGCTGGGGAGCCCTGGAATGCTTGTGGTAGGCCTGGGTGGGAACACTCAGGGGCTCCCTGAGAAAAGAGGATTTTGCCTAAGAGGGGGAAACAACCTGTGGTGCTCTGACCTTGTCCCTGAGGCAGGAGAGGGACCCGAAACTCCCCTGCCTTGTTGTGGCTCTTGCTTGCCCCCCAGCAGCCCCACTCCCCATCCCTGCTCCTGATGGCTTTCCTTTCCCCCCAGGATGACGACGTCGATCCCAAGAAGCAGAAAACCGATGAAGATGACTAGGCAGCAAATTTTTTCTTTTTTTTTTTTTTTTAAATAAGGAGGAAAACAAACCAACAAAAAAGGCCAGCGCGTCCTCTTCACCCTCGGGTCCCCCCTTGGGACTCCCGTTGCAGCCCCCTTTCCCACACACACGCCCTTCCTCCCCCCTCCGCCGTGGTCATCCTCACAAAGTAGAGTGAACCCCGTCCCCGCCCCCCGGCGCGGCGCTGCCACTCAACGAACATGGAAATGATTCGCCCGTTAGCGGGGAGAGAAAAACCCCCCCTTCCCTCACAAACCCCCTCCTGCCCAAGCACCAAAACTTCAAGGCCCTGCTTTCTTTCTTAAAAGTACTTTAAAGGAGAATTTGTTTGTATTTTTTATTTACATTTTATATTTTTGTACATATTGTTAGGAGGTCCGCCATTTTTAAGTGATCTCGGATTGACCAAAAGGGGGGCTTTGAAGTGTATATCTCTCTTGTTACCTATCTCTGACTTTACTTGTGGTGTGACCAGGCCCAAACCATTATCTCAAAGGAGAATAAAACAAAACCTTGTAAAAAAAAAAAAATTAAAAAAAGACAAAAATGCAAAAAAAAAAAAATTTACAATCTTATTCTGAGCATTCCAGTAACTTTTTTTGTGTATGTACTTTAGCTGTACCATAGATCGTGGTTTGTATGAGGTGGCAAGGCCAAAGATAAAAAGGTTTTCTTTTTTTTTTCTGTCTATGAAGTTGCTGTTTATTTTTATTTTTTTCTTTTTTTTTTGGCCTGTTTGATGTATGTGTGAAACAATGTTGTCCAACAATAAACCGGAATTTTATTTTGCTGAGTTGTCCTAACAAGGCTGCCTCCCAACTGCTGCTTTTTGTTTTAGTTTTCATTTGTTTTAGTTTTTTATTTCTTTCTTCCCTTCTTTCTCTTTCTTTCTTTGCTTTGGACTTGGGCTGGGAAGAGAGAGAGGGTAGAGGGGTGTAGGGTGTTGATGGGGAGGGTCGGGGGCTGTGCTGTCCCCATGCTGCTGTGGGGGTAGGCGAGGCAGCATCTTCCCATGGCTGTGTTCCATGTGGAGAGCTGCACTGGTGTCCCCAGCATGGCCTCTGCACGATCCCGCATGCTCTGGCTGCCCTTGGCAAGTGGTAGGGATGAGGTAAACTGGGAGACTATCAGGGATATGGATAGGGAGCTTGGGGGCATTGGGTATGGGTTGCTCAGCAATTCTGTCTCTGCAGCCAAATTCCTCGGGGATTGTTTGGCTCATGTAGTGGGGATGAGAAGCCCATCCCCAAAATCCTTGCAGTGTGCTGCAGGTGATTGATCCCTGGTTGTGGGGTGGGGAGAGCTCAGGCTGCACAAATGCCTCCGCTCCCTTGGGGCTTGAGTGTTGCTGGCAGTGGGGCAGGAGCCAGTGTCAGCAGGGACTGGATTCAGCCAGAACTGGTCCCAGGGGGGATGCTCCAGTCTGCAGTGACCACCTATCGACTTCTAGGGTGCCAGGCTCAAGGTTTGGTGGTGGGACCCAGGCTCAGATCTGTCTGTGCGCTCTAACAAACCAAAAATGCTGTAACTTAGCCTAAGCTGCCTTGCTCTTAACCTTCCTCCAACTCATTTTTCCTCCTTCCTCCAGGGTGTTGGAGCTTGGAAAAGCTCAGCCTGCTCTGCCAGCTGTGTGGAGTTCGTTTGCAAGAACCTGCTTTGTATCTGTGCTCCCAAACCCTCGCCCCAGCTCCGGGGAGTCCCCTTTCCCTGCTGATCCGGGCTGTGCCAAAGCCTCACCAGATGGTCTCGTTTCCTCTTCTCACGCTGCAATCCCAGCAGTCAGTGTTCACATGGTGGGAGATGATTCCTATTTTACATTAAAAAAAAAAAAAACAATGTGCATTTAATGCACTGGCTGCAAGGGTCACAGCCCCTCCTGATCCCCAGGAGCAGCCAGGTCACTTACTCTGTACTTACACCGGTGGCAAATAAGCTCGAAATGTGGCTTCTTGTCCTTAATTATCCAACTAATCGTGGTGCTGGCTGATAGCTTATCAGATTTACTGCCTCTCTTTGCAGGCCCTATCCGGCCCTGCCTGGGTGATGGCAACTCGTGGCAGGGCTGGAGGCATCACTTATGTTTGGTTATCCAGTGCTCCCATAGGATGTGACATCATGGGAGTGGCAAACGGTGCTGCTGAGTGTCACCATGCTGCTGGGTGGGGCTTTGTCGCTCAGTGCTGGGAGTCCTGTCCACGTCCTCGTGTCCTCGCCATGGCAGCCCCATGTGTGGCTCCTACATCATGAGGGGATGGGATGGGATCTGATGGGATGGGCGCCAATGGTGCAAGATTCAAGCTGGTACTTGCAGATTTGCAAGGCAAATTATTCAAATAAGCTTCTGCAGCTGCATAGGCAAGAGCTGGTTCCAGGTGTCCCTGAAATGTGGGGACCCTGCACACAAAGCTGGTGTGAGGGCCCAGGGGGTGGAGGTTTTGGGTGAGCAGTGGCCTTACTGTCCTCATTTCAGAGAAGGACTTGTCTGCCCTGCAGCCCCTCAAAACATGGCAGTCTTGGGTCATAGGGTCCATTGTGGTGTGGCGTAAAACTGGAGGCTGCCCTCAGGTTCCAGTGTGGGCAGACTGATGCGGGGTAGGGCATGGAGGAGCCAGAGGTGTGCAGGCAGGTCCGAGGGCTCCTGGTCTGCACCTGGCTGCTGTGAGCCCCCACAGCCATGGGTGATGTAGAGGGCAAACGCCACTCCCTCACCCCCACATGCCCTGGTGTTTCTGCGCCCCATCTCTGCCCTCTCGTGGCTTGGTCCCAGTGGCTCTGGCTGCCCCTGCCAACCCGTGACCGCCGGGTGCTCTGGTGTCACCAGTGCCAGCGCAGTGGCTGAGGCCGGGCACAGCTCAGCGCACGGATCCTTGCAGGGATCCCGGCCTGGCCAATCCCCACATGGCAGCTCAGCCAACCGGCCAATCCCGCGCTGTTACGTGGCCCTTCCTGCCTCATGCTGTCTCCACCAATCACAACCAAGCAATGCCCTGGTCTGGCCAATCATCTGCTGCCACCTGGCACTTCCACACAGCCAACCACATGCTGCCACTTGTCTGCTGCTGCCTCACCCCTTGCAGCAGCAGCCAACCAATCACAGCGTGAGGGGGATTGTGCTGAGCCAATCAGGAGCTGCTGCCTATCAGCTGTGCCAGCCAATCAGGGGCAGCCACACCCTGCCCGGAGGTATAAAGGCCCCTCAGTGCCCAGGCTGTCCCAGCATTCGGGGTCATCGCGGGGTGGAGGAGCTGTGCTCCTTTGGAAGGTGGTGCCTTTGGAAAAGGCTCCTGCCTGCAGAGGCCCAGAGAGCTGCAGGTGGAACATGGCGCTTTGTCTTTCTTGGTGCCCAATGCCACAGGGGCTGTCTGAGTGAATTCAAAATGCTACAGAGGTTGCTCACCTGGATGTCTTGGGACAGGGACCAGGACCAGCAGGTCCCCCCCAGCACGAGAGGGCTTGCAGGAGTCGTGTCAGCTGAAAGTACCTGTGAAGATGTTGGAGGCGGTCTCCCTGAGAAGCCAGCCTTGTGCCAGGGGCTGCCTCCTGGGACCTGGGGAGTCCTACCTGCCTTGGGTGTGCAGGAGATGATCCGAGGATTGCCTGGAGGCCAGAGCCAGGCTCTGGGGGCTGATGCCATAGGATGGAAGGTGAAGAGCATGCAGCCATCATGTGCCCTCAGGCACGGAGTGGTCCTGGGGCCATCACCCAGAGCTTGTCACAGGTCACACATCCAGCTGTGACCTGCAAAGCAGAACTGCCAGTGCCACCTCTGGCCTGCAGACACTGTGTGTCGTGAGGGATCTGAATCCCACTTGGACTGCTGATCACGCTGCTCCTGGAGACCGTGGACGCAAGTGGATGAAGCTCTCAAGGTGTGCTGGCTGCTGGCCTCTGAAGATAGGTGGGGTAGCTCCCAAATGTACCATTGGGAGACCTGTGGGAGGAAGCATCAGGAGAGCCTCGTATGCGCCGCCAAGGACTCGGCCTGTGCCGATGTGCTCTGGTGGCCACTTTGGCCACGGGCAGCCCTTCCCAAGGATTACGCTGTGTCTGGAGCTTGGCTGAAGCCACCTGTGTGTGGCTCAACAACCAGATGGACTGAGAGCAACTCCCACATGGTTGGCCTGATGCACATCACTCCAGGGGAGCTGTCCTGCTGGAGGTCACAGCCAGAGAACCAGTGGGGCTGAGCCCATGCCCTGTGGACAACTGGACTGAGCCTGGGCCAGCAGAGCTGCCTCCAGTCCTGACCTGCCCGTAGTGGGTTAGGACCTGTTTCAACAGCTTGAGGTTGTCCTCCAGCAGCTGTAGCTTTTGGTTAGCCTCATCCAAAACTTGTTGTTGCATCTTGACAATCTTCATGAAATTTGGAGCACCTTGAGGGCTCAGTGGAGAACTTGCCTGTGGGGAATGCAGGGCTTGGACTGCAAGCAAGACACAGGCTGGGGTTGGTTACTGGTGCAGTTTGTGTCTGGGCAAATAATTGGCATCTACTTAAGAGACTGATGCGTGAAACTGCCTTCCAGGCATGATTCCTCAAGATCACAAACACATAAGCAATTTTGAGTGGTTGCTGTTAAAAATAGACACGAAGATCTACTCCTGTGGTGGAGCAATTGCCACCTGGCTCAGGATTCCCAGTAGAACAGATCACTCAGGAGAGGCCTGTGGAAGCCCAGGGTCTTGGCCGGTCTTGGCTCAACGCTACAAAGACGTGCCTCCTCAATGGCTCAGGAATGTTTGTGGACTTGCCTCAAGAGCTGCCTGGTGTGGGCAAGAAAGCTCAGCTCAGGCTGAAGAGCAGATGTGGAACATCTCGTTCCTGTCTTGTCCCTGGTTTCTGTGTCCCCACAGCCTGTCCCCCTCAGTGAGCCAGGGTGACTCTGCCCCTGGGCGCTGGCTGTTCACCCCCACTGCCAGGTCTTCTTGGGGCCACCACCCCAATCCTTTCCCCTTCTGGTGTGGGAGCCTTGGAGAGGGAGCAGAGCTGGGGTGTCTGGAGCTCCTCCTGCACAGACCCTGTGAATCCTCTGTCCTTCTGTGGCTGCTCCATCTTGTCTGGCTGAGCTGATCCTCTCCAAAGGGCAGGAGAACAGAAGGAAGGACTGAGGGGGATCCTCAGCTGTGCAAACCCCAGTGAGGGCTGTGGCTCCTGTTCATGGCTGACTGGGGAGCCCCAGAGGGAGGGGTGGTGGGCAACCAGGGACTGGTGGGCTCAGAGGCCACTCCACAGGGCTATGCTATGTGTGGGCCGGGAAGAGACCTGGGAGAAAGCGTTAAGTGCTGTCCTTTGGAGCAGATGTGGATCTGGAGAAGATCCTGCATTCCTTTTGTAAGAAAGCACAGTGTGAGGGGAACAGCTGGGGGTTGGGAAAGCACAACCTGATTTGCCCTTGGGGAATCCACAGGGATAGGATCTTTACATGTGTCCTTTCCTACCCAGGAGAGAGGCCTGAAGGCGAAGGGCTCTGCCTGGGTGTTGGGTGAGGATCTGTGTCCTCCAGCTCACTCTACCCTGGGCTCTGTGCGCATCCCCCTGGGTTCCCCTCCTTTGCTGCAGGCAGAGCAGGCTCCTGGCCCTGCTCCCTCAGGGAGCTGGGAAGCAGCACCTCTCTGTCAGGGCTCAGGGCAGGAGGTGTGAGGGGGTAGCAGTGCCCAGAGCTGGAGACTCCAGTGCTCAGTGGGCACATGACCCACAGGCCACGTCGAGGAGGACAATGACCCATAGCATGTACCAGGCACCCACTCCCTGTCCAGTAGGCAGGGCTCTGCCACACCCTGGACCCACAGGCAGAGAGGGGATGTGGCTCTAAATGCCCTGTCTGAGTGGCAGGGAGTGTGGTCCTGCATGGGGCCGGACAGCCTGTGCTGGGTTGTCTCGCCACCAAGTGAGGCCCCGAGGGCACACGAGGGCTCAGAGCAGCTGCCGTGGGGCGCAGCCCCTGCAGGGATGGTGCAGTGGGGGGTGCAGAGCCAGTTTTGATTAAACCAAATGACAGCAATTGCAGGGGCTGGCTGGTTTCCTATCTTGGGGCTAATCCCCCTTATCCCTGCTCCCAAGGTGAGAATCTGCTGCTTCCCTGGGGACACCCCCAAGCTCCGTCCCTGGGATGGACTGTGGGACAAGGCTGCAGCTCTGGAGCAGCATCCTGGGAAGTGAGCAGCAGGCAGGAGTGGGACTGTGGGTCTCTTCCATGGGAAGGGATGAGCATGGGACACCTGTCCCCAAGCAGGCACTGCAGCTGGTGCCCCCTGCACCCCGTGCAGATCCATGGGATGGCCACGGGCACCCCCCAGAGCTGACAGGTCCCCAGCCAAGGCGGGGACTGTGTTTGGCCAGGGGAGCCCCACCGGGCTGTTTGCTGCGGCCTTGGGCTCGAGGGACTTGTGCATCCCCAGCTTGGCAGGAATGTGGTCGAAAGAGGGATAAAGGCAGGCGTGAGGCACGGAGGTGTCGGTGCCTGTGGAGATGCCAGGACACCTCATCCCAGCTCCAGGCTGGCGCAAGGAATAGCGCAAGGAATAGCGTGTCCAGCGCAGTGCAAGGGCCGCTCCTCTCCAGGGGTACAGCAGGTGGCACGTCCCATCCCGGGTGACCCGTCCCATCCCGGGTGACCCGCCAGCCTGCCTGGTGTGGGGCCGGCCCTCGGCGGCTCTCCCGGGGGCCCGGCCGAGGCGTTGACCACCAGAGCGTCCTCCCCGCCCCGCCAGCCGCGCCGTGCAGCCCAGGCAGCAGCGCTGTCTTGCAGCACCATCTAGCGCTGCGGGATGGGGAAGACCCGCGCTCCCCGTGGGGACAGGCCGTGGCTGTCCCGCGTCCTGGGTCGTGCTGCCAAGGCCAACCTGCCAGGAAAGCCGGCCAGGCTGTTGGTGATGGAGGATGAACAGGCGGCACAGCGTGGCTGCTGGCCCGGGGCAGCCGGAACTACCTCCCCCGTGCTCCTGCTCTGTGCCAGGGAATTTCCTGCAAGGATTCCGGGAAACATCAAGGGGCGCAGACGTTCCCAGTTCCTGAGCCAAATGTATCTGGCCTCAGCTGCCGGTTTTGCCACCTCCTCCCATGGAAATTGGGCCTCTGCCCTCTCCTTGGAACGCCTGCTTCTCTATCAGCCAGGTGGCTCCAGCTCTGTCAGTCCCTTACCCTCAGGGTCTTCACATCACTGGTGTGGTTTCCTCCTGCAACCCCAGCAGTATCTTGGAGCTCATCTTCCATACCTGGTGAGAGTACAATCCCTTCCCACAACTTGTCACTGTTCCCCTTTTGCACATTCAGGGCAATGTCAAGACCTTTCCAGCCTGGCTTTGGGGACACTGTCCTCTCGTCCCCTTGCTCTGTGTCCCCTGCTTGTCACCCCTTCTGGGTGTCTGCCACTCTCTGCACCCTGCCTGGCACTGAGGTGCTGGGAGAGCAGGCAGGATTCCAGTGTGGGGAGGGTGGTTCAGGAAGGACTTTGACACAGAGCTGGATGCTGTAAGAATGGAATGCTCTTCCAAAGGGGCCGTGGCAATGGCTGGCCCCTCTCTTGGAGTACTGCTGTGGATGTGGATGTCAGACCTGCAGTGGGGTGAGGCAGCTGCTGAGACCCAACAAGGATTGCACCCAGGTCCTGTAGGACTGTGGGACTGGTGACCAGTGGCTCCCTAGGGCAGGAGGAATTGGGCACCTTGGACTGAAAAAGGGTACTTCGAATCCCATCTTTGCTCCAGCTGCCCTCCACCTGCCCTTGGGGAGAGATGGAACTGTGCCCAAGTCATCTGGCAGCCCTGAAATCCCTGTGTCCAAGTGGTTGAGTGCCTGCCTGGGGCTCTGCCTGCTCTGATTTGGCAACCCAGGGGCAGGATCTGTGCCCCCCAAAAGGGGCAGAGGGACTCAAACCTTCCCAGGCCTCCCGTTTCCTCCCAGAGCTGCTGAACTGGATGGCACAGGGTGAGGTGGGACGAGATGTTGCTGACCCCGAAGGCTGCCCACTGCCACCACGCTGTGCCCGCTGTCACCATGCCCTGCCCGCCGCCTGCCCGCGCCGCCCGCACCTGCGGGAAGGTAAGAGTAGCAAAGCAGACAGCGAACATAACGTGGCCCTGGGCTGTTTGTGCGCCTTTTGTTCGGCAGCAACTTTCATGAATCAGCTCATTAACCACATTAGCATGGCTCTGCCGCCCCGCCTGAGCCTTATCGGGCGGGGCAGATCTGGGGCACGAGTCAGCGGGGCTCCGGTGGCTTTGCCAGGCGGGCGGGCAGCTGAGGGCTCCCACAGCAGCCGGGGGAGGTGACAGCCTGGAGGGGTGCTGGCGGTGGACGCGGAGGGTGCGGGAGCCTGGTGCTTGCCGTGGAGAGGAGGAGCCGGCCCCGTTCCCCCTCAGCCTCATGGCAGCACACAGGCAAGAGTGTCACACACCCGGTGCTCACAGCCAGCCCTGCAGCCCATCGCGGGGTGGTTCCATTGCCATAAGTCGTGCCTCAGAGGGAGCCTGATGGTGTGAAGGACACCAAAACCATGCAGAGAGCCCCCCTGAAGCCAAAAGGGAGTTACGCATCACCCTCCTCCCGAGCTGCCGAGCTGCTGTGTGACAGCCCAGCTTGGAGGGCTCCCAGGTCAAGACATGGCTGGAGGGCAGTGAGGATGGAGCTGCACTCCAAATCTCTGTGTGCCAGCCCCCCGGGCTGTGCACAGCTCTCTCCACTTGCCGATGTGCCTCTGTGGCCCCTGACTGCATGCCAGGCTCTGCAGGGCTGCCCTGCTCTCACTGCTGGGTTTCCAAGGCTGCCAGGGTGGCTCACAGCCTTCCCGAGGTGGGGGACGAGTCCCCTGTGGTGACTTTCCAGCTGGCAGGGAGCAGCTTCCCGAGCACGTTCCCTGCTCCGAGGCTCTTGCAGAAACAAATGCCCCGTGTGTGCGGGTGGCTGGGAGGCACCGGTGCCCGCTGTGGGAGCTGCCGAGGCCAGAACACCCCGGCTGTGAACAACGGGCCGGGAAAGTCGTGGCTGCTGACCGGGATTCACCTGCAGTGGTGGCTGCTGAGCCCGGCCAGTTCCTCTCCCCAGCGCTGCTTGGCCAGCCCAAGGCTGAAGGCTCCAGCAGGCGCCTGGGCAGCAGCTCCAAGTCAGTCAAGGGTTTTGTGAGTGGTTGGGCTTTGGGCAAGGTCCTACCCTTGCCAAAATTGCCTCTCTTCCACCACGGAGGCCTCCCCTCATGCAGAGCCCTGCACGTGGACCTGGCTGGGGGAAGTTTCGTGGCCCAGAAATGCCTGCCAAGGCTGTGAACTTCCAGGTGGGAACTTACTTGGTAAATAAGAGGAGGAATCACTGTGTTGGTCCTTGCACCCACTCCTCACTCCCAAACTTTGCAGACAGTGGCATAAGGCTGCCCTCGGGTTGCAGCCAGAACCACCACAGGGACATGGATGGTTGGTGGCAGTGGTGACACATGCCCACCTGACCTCCTGCTTCGCTCTCGTGATTTCCAGCCCCACTTTTCCCTTTCCTGTCACCTCTGCTGTCCCATGCAAGGCAGCCAAGATCTGACTGTGCCAGGCTTGGGCCCTGGGCATGGGGACATGCCCGTGTCTCCTTCCCCCTTCTCCCAAGGCTCCCAAGCCCCGTCAGCCCCACAGGGCCTGGGCCAAGAACGTGGTTCTGTTTTGAGCACCCCGGGGCCCTTTGCCCGGGTTTTGGGTGGTGGCTGCTCAGATCCCACTGTCACCCCCGCCCTCCCGGGACCCCCTGCTCTCCCGCGGCCCAGCCGTTTGCTCCTCCGGTTCTTCAGGGAGGCTGATCCCGGCACTGGGAGTTCTGGGAGAGGCTGTTGCAGGACCGGGAGCGGGTGAGCCGCTCCCGGCTGTTTCCCACGGAGCCACTGGAGGGCGGCAGTGACCCGCCGCAAGCGGGGTCGCCTGCTCGCACTGGGCGAACTGGGCGAGCTGGGCCAGCCCGGGCAGGGCGGGCACGGGCGGGGGGGAAGGAGCTCCGGAGCCCCCCCGAGCCGTCTCAGGACCCGAATCCCTCCGGGGCCCTCTCCCAGGGCTGCTCACCCTGCGGGAGCCTCAGCCACGCGTGTCGGTGGCCACTGGCACCCCACGGAGCCTCCATCGCGAGTGGCCCCCCAGGCAGTGCGTCCCGCAGGCGCCGGGGAGGTTAAGTGGGTGTGGGAATTCACAGCTTGTTTCACAGAATGATGTGGGTTGGAAAGGACATTTGGAGGTCACCTAGTCCAACCCCCCTGCCATGAGCAAGGACATCTCCAACCAGGTCAGGTGCT
The DNA here is from genome assembly GCA_013400735.1 of Pomatostomus ruficeps. Taxonomy (NCBI): domain Eukaryota; kingdom Metazoa; phylum Chordata; class Aves; order Passeriformes; family Timaliidae; genus Pomatostomus; species Pomatostomus ruficeps. The sequence continues at coordinate 171,502 of VYZT01012486.1, forward strand.
GATCCACTGATCTGACCCGATCTGGGCAATCTATTCCCGTGTTTCACCACCCTCACACTAAAAAATTCGTTCCTTGTATCTAGTCTAAATTGACCCTCCTTGAATTTAAAGCTATCACCCCTTGTCCTATAGCTGTGGGCCTTACTAAGAAGTCTGTTCTCATCTGTCTCATAGGCCCCATCAAGTACTGGAAGGCTGCAAAAAAGATCTCTCTGGAGCCTTCTCCAGGCTGAACAACCCCAGCTGTCTCAGCCTGGCTTGCCTGGCGAGCTGACCCTTCCCTCTGATCATTTTTGTGGCCTTCTCCAGACTCCCTTATTGGGGTCTGTGTCTTTCCTGTAGTGACACCCCAGGGCTGGATGCAGCACTCCAGGTGGGCTCTCATGAGAGTGGGGTACAGGGGGAGAATCATCTGACCCGCTGGCTGTGTTGCTTTGGTTGCAGCCCAGGATATAATTGGCCATTGGAAGAAAAGGCACCCAGGGTAGACTCAGACCCACTGGGAGCATCCATCCCTCTGTTCTGGGTCCTTGTTCATAGCTGAGCTTGGCAGAGGAGGCGCCTGCTCCCTATCTCTGCTGGACACCTCCCGTATGGGTCTAGCAGAGCATCTGCCCTACAACACAAAGGCACCTGCTCTCAAGATCTTCAGCCTTTTCATTTTTCCTTTTTGGGTACCTTTGTGTGTCCTCTTGTAGGGAGGTCCCACCTTCACTGGGTGTCGTTCCTGCTGGGTGCAGTTTTGGTTGATGTCTCTGTTTGACGGCTGGCCTAGGATGGGTCACGCTGCCAACACAACTCTGCCCTGCGAGTGCCCCAGGCTGGGATCCATCAGTGAGGTCTGGTGAGGAAGTTGCTACCGTGGCTAATGGGGATTAATTGCCAACTTCAAACCCCCTAAACAATATTTACTCTGTATCCCTCCCACATACACCCAACGGCTGAATCCAGGATGTGAAACGATGCTTTTCATTTCTCTGTGACTCTGATGATCTCAAGCTCAGTGACAGGACAGGTTGACCAAGGCATTGAGTGATCACACAGCTGTCCGTGATGTTCAGGAGCAGAAGCTGGAAATGCCCCTTCCCACGATGTCCACGTGCTAGACCGGATTACAATGGCAGGGGAAAGTGGCAGCAGGGCTGGAGAAATCTGTCACAGCACAAGTGCTGCTGTGTGTCATTAAAGCCCCCACATGGGGAGTATTGGTGTCAGCAGCTGCAGCCCCAGCGGCGCTCCAGGGAGCCCAGCCCAGCACGGGCTCACGGGAACACAGGTTTTCCAGAGGGGTTTGAGTGTCCCCAGGCATTTGGAAAAGCAGAACAGTGTGCAGTGCTGCTCGGTGACAAAGGGACAATCAGCCCCAAGGGATTAACAGAGAGAGGGGAGGCCAAGGAGCAGCCTTGGTCAGAGAAGTCAGGACACCTTTCTGATGTGGCCAGTTGGAGGAGAAATTTAACAGAGATGGGGGTTGTGGAAGGGGCAGGGCAGTGGAAAGCCCTGTTTTGCTGCTGGCTTGAGTGACGGGAGTTTGTGCCTGCTGAGGTGCATTTTTGTAACAGAAAGGAAAACACAAAGAACTAACATTTCTTCCCTTCTTTGGACGGTAGGAATGTTTTAATTGAGAAATTAGTTTTAATTACATTAGGTGATATCACAGTCTATTTTACAAGTTTCGGGTAAGAGGATGTGTGGACCAGTTACACAGAAATCCAGAGAAAGGATAAAAATCTACAACATGAGAAAAATGAAAAGGTTAACTTAACCCCAAAAGAAAAGCATCGAGAATTTGGTGTGAGTGGAAATGGGAGATTATACCAGGGTCCAGAGAAGTAGAAAGGATGAGACTAATATAAATTTACAGTATTGGTTCTGCATGACCATCGTTTGCCTGTGTTCAGAGACAGCCTCTCTTCCTGAGGGCATCGCTGAGCAGATGGCCCCGTCTCTGAGGGTTTGGTCTGGTCTTGTCACAGGAGAAAGCAAAATAACTGATGGGCAAAGGTCACAACCCACGCTGAGCTGGTCCCCAGGGTCACCACCTACAGGAGTGTCTTCCACTGGATAGTCGGGGGGTTCTGCACCAAGAACTGTATGGAGGAAAACTAAAACAGCTCCAAAAAGCCCCATCTCAAACGTAGAAAAGTCTCACTCTGGAAGTGCTTACGAGAAGATCGTCATCATAGAATTTGGTTTCTATAATAACATTACCACTGCAGGAGGAAAGGAGGAGAAAGAAGAGGTGTTAGAAGGATGCACGGACAGTGAACTGGATTGCTCCTCTCCACGCTCTCACAAGCCTGGGCTCACACGCTGACTCCCTCCCAACAGGATCTTTGGTTTGGAGCTGCACACAGGGAGCACTGTCCCGGTCTGGGTCAGTCAGGACTGAGGGATCTCCCAAACATGTTCCTGTGTGGAATGTTCCCCCCATCCCTCCCCTGTCTGAGCACGGTACCGCTCAGGCCGCAGAGAGCTCAGCAAACTCCTGCTCACTCCTGCTGCTAAAAATAAAATAGCAGTCCCAGTACCTTCAGGCCTCTCTCCTGCAGAAATTGTGAAAACCAATGGGAATTCTTTTTTTTATTCTCCTCTGTCCTCTAGTGCTGAGCAAGCTACATCAACCAACTTACCATGTCATTTCCCTCAAGAAGTGCTTAAATGCAAAGACTCAGGCATATTTTATACAAACTGCAAGGGAAATGTGGATTTGTGTGTGACAGAAGCTCTGGGGATTTAACTTGCTGAGTTTTGAGATTTTGGTACATAAAATAAGAACTCTGGGACCATTACAACAGCTGGACACCTGAGCAGTGTGATCTGACCATGTCTAAACAACCTGGCTCTTGAAAACCAAAGCAGCAGTTCTACCTCCGCTGTGGCTCTTGGTGTCTGTAGCACTGAACCTGCTGAGAGTGTAAGGCTTTGCTGTGGTGTGGGCAACGTTTGAACTTAAACATCAGGGAATGTTCTCAATCTGATATTTGGCCATCCTGGGAACTCTTCATGCAGAGTGTCTTGGTTAGCTCCATTCTCTCCTGGTTTGGAAACACCAAGACAAACATGAGATCTTTGGAATATCAGAAAGTCAGGGGCTCGACAAATCTTGGCAGCTGTAAAATGATGAGTTCTTTGGGCCACAAATTCCCCTTCGGATTTCTCTCGGTTAGAGGTTCTACTGAGAAGCCTCAAGAATTACTTTAGGACACCTCCATGAATAGGAGAGATCTGGGCTCCCCACTACAAGTGGACATACTTCAGGGAAAGAATGGGACATTGGATAACTCTCAAGGTCATTTGAAAACGAGCTTCTCTTGACTCCCAGTCCTGCAAGTGTCTTGAACTCCTGATATGATCAAAACCAACTTGTCAGATGTCTTTGTTTCTGTACTCTGATTCACAAATCTGGCTCCTCCTGTAGTGACTGACAGTCCCCAGCACTGGGAGCCGAGGCCATGTGCAGCACCTCCAAGGCTCTGGGCAGGCTGTGCCAGGAGCGCTGTTGGAACACTGGTGCTCTCTACCGAGTCCGCTCTCTCTTTGGAACGTGCTGTGAATGGGAATCAGGGACGGTAGCTCCCATCCCGGTGCCTTCTCTATGCGACTGGCTTTGCTCCAGACAGGGATTGAGAGGGAAAACGCAGGAGAAGGGAGGTCTTCCAGAGGACACAGTGACCTTGTGGTGAGACCAGCTGCTCCCTGTCTGCCTCTTGTTGGCGGCAGGGTTCCCAAACCTTTCTGTTTCTGGCAGTGCACTCCTTGTGTGCTTGCCAGCACCCATCCTGCACTGCAGGGAGGATGGTTACACTTCCCAAGAGCCTCCATCCAGCAGCCTTTTCCATCATCCCCCCAAAGCTGGAGCCTGGCTGCCCACACTGAGCAATGCCCAGCACGTGTTACTGTGACACGGCCGAAGCATCACTGCCCCGCCCAGGAGTCTGTGTGCACACAGAGCCAGGACTAGACTTTCTGAGGAACGTGTGTGAATCTTCCTAGAGGTGACTGTAAAATGACTGTTTCCTACCTGTTAAGGGTATTTTAGCCCCAGATACATCTCCGTGCATACTGTATATAAATGTATTTAAATACATATACACTAAATGTATATAAGCCAATGTTAAAGACACAAATCTCAGCAAACTGTTACAGTGATGAAACAAACACTGGAGCAGCTACTCCTGGTGATATATGGCATGAACTAAACTATCTTGGACAAGAGTCAGTGATCAATACCTGATTTAAAAATGGCCCAAAAATCTGCTGGGTTTTTTTCCCCTGGATATAAGGGGTATTAAGCTGTAAAACATTTTTAAATCCTTTCACAGTTCACCTTCCAAAAAAATTAAGCAACTCTAATAAAGAATCGGTTTCACTTTCTCCAACCTTTATTGCTATATTAATGCAAATTGGACCTATGGGAAGGAAGGTAATGAGGTTGGCTTAGCCCCTTTCATCTCTCAACAGCTAACAGTAGTGAAGTGATTAAGAGTTGGTAGCAGTTCCCTCTCCTCTGTCCCACCATTGCCCCCAAGGAAATGCCACACACTGATTTTGTTTTGCCTTCTCTCAGATTCTGCAAGCCCAAGGCACTCACGTTAAAACGTTAGCTGGCATCATCTGTGATTCAGGTGCTGCCTCTATCAAGGACTGCCAAGTGTTTGTGGAGTTAGGAATCACAAAACCAAATTCAAAGAACCATTCTGCAAAGTAAAAAAAAAAAAANTTTAAAAGAAGAAAATTCACAAATGGTCCTTTTGCTTTTTACCTGACAGGCTGGGGAACTCCCTGAACTGTCCTGCCATGCTGCCAACATTTTACATTCAAATTACCTTGTGCAGCTTAAACTGCACTGAACCCTGCCCTCCTCTTAGAGCAGATACTCCCTTTCTAAAATAGCTGATGGTACTGATAAGGTCACACCACTTCCTTGGCATTCGGTGAGCATTTCAACACTCGTAATTGGGAACAGGGAAACCACACTCCTCCTCTTGCCGACACTCCTGGGATCCAGTTGAGGTTAAGTGTGCAACTGGTTGCCCAAAAGACCCAGAGCTCCATGTTTTATCTGCCCCTCCTGCAGCCCAGATTAAGAGCAGCGCTGCAGTGAGAGGGGTCAGATGTGCAGCTGTGGGGTCACTGGCACTGCTGTAACCCAGGTAAACCAGAGGCTCCAGCCGGGTACTCTGGAAGACCCAGGAATTCCAGTAATAGCTGACTCTGAAATAACCCATTTCCTTGCCTGAGGCAGCCTGTGGTGGATTTATGCCCTCAGGCATGATTACCCAGCTTTTTTGCTTACATAACAAAGTGTTAATACACTTATGAAATGCTATCCTTAATACTGTGGCCCATTAGTCCTGACAAGATGTGTGCTTCAGTGCTACTCTGAAAAATTAAAATCACCACATTCAACCCATTTTAGTCCCTCTAATCCCTGCCCTGCTGGGGGTCAGTCCCTGTGCTGCAGCACACAGAGCACATCCATACCTTCTAGACACTGCCCTTTGAAATAAACTTTCTGTTCCAGACGGAATTTTTCCATTTGTTCTGCTGAGGAAAAGTTTAACTCCCGAGATACTGCTTTGCATTTCAGGATTTTTTTAGGAACTCGAGCTGTGAAACAGATAAACAAGCATTATTTGGACACAGTAAAATCCAGCTTCCGCAGGTACTATTATTCTATACTTGGAAATAAGGACTAGGACTAAGACAAGATCACAGCAGCAGGAAAAATGTGAACACAAAGGACTTTGTTTTTACATTTGTTTTTACATTTGCAAGAGTGAAATCCAAGATGCAAATACCTTAAATACCTTGCCACAGCCAAGAATGAAACTTATGACAGAACCAGGGATACAACACTGATCTCTCAGATTCCTGGTTCTTAGCTGTTTGTTACTAAACCCCATAATTTTTCAAGTTGAAATAGAAGATACAACTTAAATTTTTACTTTAGGAATTGTGCTGAAGATCACAGCCAGCCCAAGGGCTGCTTAGCACACCAAGCCTCTCTTAGCCCTTCTCACTTTTCCTTCCCTTTCAGACTGTGCATCCCCAGAGCAAACCACAAACGTGTGCTTCTCAGCCCAGCAGCACTTCTCAGAGCTCTGGGAAGTGTCCTGTACAAGTAAATGCCTGTTCCCCTGACAGTGAGACCTACCCAGGCTGTACAGCCAGAAACACACTGGAAGGTTTAAGAGAGCAATTTGACAATCCAGGTTTCTGGGCCCTTGCAATCAGTGAGACACCAACAGCAAGTGGTAAACTGTACCTGGTGGGTATTTCACAACACGGGTTTTTTTTAGAAGTGAAGGAATAAGAGCACTGATTAAGAGTCCTCATCAGGAGAATATGGGGGGGAGTCAATACAGTAAAAATCTCCCAAGCCCGTCATACTTCAGTGGTGTGATTTTGCATAATCCTTCCTGCATATGAGAAAATGCTTCATGTGAATTTATTAGAAATAAAGAGGGGAGGGAAGACAGCTGGCATGTGCTTTATGAGCCAAACTGTTCCAAAACGGAAAGCAAATCGGAACGTCCATGAGCAGGGAGCAGGTTGGTGTTTAATAAAAGGAAGAGCCTCCCAAACCCCAGGCAAATCTATCTAATGTAGAACAGTTTAATGGAGTAGGACCTTGGTATGAAACCAATCTCAAGAGCTGCAGGCCTAGGGAATGTAAGCCAGCATCCTACCCCGAGGAGAAGTACACAGCCCACGGTTTATTTAAAAAAAAAAAAAAAAGATGAAAAAGTGAATTAAAAGTGTAAGGCAAGAGTTTTAAATGTAAAAGATCTCTAATTATTTTTATGGGATTTTTTGCACCATGGAAATCTGCATGGCACCATCCTTTACTTCCCTCACCAGTACAGACTACACCATTGTGGATAAACATCCCTTTGCAGTTAAGTGTAAAATGACTTGTTAAAACTATTCTGCAATTTAGTAATTTCATTTCTTTCATTCCCAAGACAGAGTGCTGAAAATGTTTGCTTTAAAATGGTAAAACTACCAAATAAATAGTTACTTTTAATAAAATTAGAACTGCATTGTCTTTCAACATCTGATTTAAGACATTTTAATTTACATTTATACAATCAAGCAAAAATTTTAATTGAAATTATTTATTTTAAGCTCATTTTACTTTTATTTCTCTTTTTTTCCTGTTAAAAAGATAAAAATAAGGAAGTTTGATTCTCATCAGTTAGGTCCATTTTAAACCATGCTGGGATGCAGATAAGCATAGATTTAATCCTGAATTTACTACTGCTTTTTGCTAACTTGAGGATGTACTATATCTGCACATTTATTTAAGCACTTACATGGCTAACATACATTTACTCAGATACTTGATGCTGATTAGATTAGAAAGTATTGAATGACACATTTCTTATTTACTAAACAAGTAACTTTGGATCCAACCATTTAGTTAGAAACTGAAATTCAATTAAAATACCCATATAATTATGTTTTCCTTTAGTTTAAAAAAAGCTGCCTTAAATATTTGGGACATATAAGAAAGCAAGTTATCTTAGCCAAACTGATTTTACATTTCAAACTACACCTTTTCTTAGATAATGAAAGGACTATTTGTATGTCATGAATGAAAGCTGCTGTGGGGATTCTCTAAGAGCTGCATCTCAGCAGCTTAGTCCAAGATTCGCTTGTATATTGGAAGACACCAAACTTTACAGATTTGCATCTTCCAAACTGCCTCCCAGTTTTGAATGCCCTGCCACTGAATTGGGCTGACTGGAAAAGCCCCTGCTGTCAAAAGCTGGTTTAGATGATTAATTCCAGTTTCAGGTGCTCAGGCTGTGATTTTCACTACTTAAAGCAGTTTAATGTTAAGACTTTGGCAGCAATCCAATGCCACATTAATATTGTTTTTATTTTATCTAAGTGGTAATAGTAAGTTAAGGTGGTAATACAGTATCATGATTTGAAACTTAGGAGTTCATTTTATAAAGAAACTTGTACTTATATCAAAGAGAAGTCATGTTTAAAAAGCAAACAGAAGTCCTGTTTAAAGAAAATATATTTTATTCACTCTGCAATATATGTGGTTCTTCGTTTGCTATGTCTAGACTGTGATTTGCCCTGAATGTCCACAGAACATACACACACACATAACTACTATATAATGATCTTAAGACACATATGGACTTAATTTTAAAACCATTATTCTGTTTGCCCTCACTGCTTCTGCTGCAGGACTGTCCCAGAACTGCATTTTCCCACACCTTTTAATTCACCATCAGATTACCCTGCTTTGTGGGGTAACTCCCCCTGCTTCTCAGCCTATTTATTGAGCATAACCTATCCTACCTCAGATTTCTTTTCTAGCTGACATACAAGAACTGCTTTTTTTGTCTCTTCTCCCAAGGAAGACCATCCTCCCATCTGTAATCTTTTCAGTGGCTTCTCCTAATAGCTCTCCTCTGCATCTGCTACAGTTTGCAGTCATCCATCTTCCAGATGGATGAGTGAACTCTGCATCAGATAAGGTCTTAACTATTCCTTGTACAATGGGCATTAATCTCAGGCCAGACTATGTTTTAGTTAATTACCCAAGCTCCTCTGATGGAGATGAGAGTTCCTGTTGTGACAAAGATCTGAGGCACAGTGAGGTGATATGATTTGCCCAAGTGACCAAGGTGACATCTGTGCTTCAAACCAGGGGTATGTTTGCAACTCAGGTGACCCAGACATGCAGCACCACCCAGCCCCAAAATGCACAATAGAGTCACACAGTACCTTCATGCTCCACTCCAGGTACAGACAGATCTTCTGTTCCTTGCCAAAGGATTTTCCCTGTTTCTGCATCCCGAAGGTTCATCCAATTTCTGATTGGGAAGCAAATAAGGAAAACAAGCTATCTATATCCCTAAATGCTGTGTGTAGTATTCATTGCTGCGCTCGGAAATAGGCTGCTCCAGCTGAGTTTCAGTCATGGTTTCCGATTCGCAGGAGGCCAAAGAAAAGAGATGCTTTTCCCCCAAGAATAAATGAACAAACCAACCCCTGACCACAATGAATGCAACAAGAGTTGTATAGCCACAGATTTAGTTTTCACTTTAGACTGAAGCTTCTTAACCTCATTTATCATTTTCCATTGCTTCTAGAGGACAAAGGCAGTGTCACTGTGCTGCAGAGAAGCAAGAGCATTGCTAACAATAACAGATAATTCTACACAAACAATTGCTGTTCTCCAGCATTTGAAAAATGCAAGGAAAATTAGTCCTTTTTACATAACATGTGAAAAAGAGTAACATCCAATCAAGCTCGTTTTCTTAGCTTACAGAGTATTAATATCAAGGGTTGTTCTATCGCTGTTGACCTCGTAACTGCCACTCATGGGAATTCTTCAGCTGCTGAGTGCTAAAGCAAAGAGAGATATTCACTTTTCACTCTCAGCAAGTGAGGCTGTGCCAGCTTTCAAAACACCCAGATCAGTGAATTAGTCAATAAATCTATAGGCAAGTAGGAAATATTCATATTTCCAAAGGGACGGTTAGTAACGATCTTAAGCACACCTTTGAAAAATCTCTGTCACAGGATAACTCAGACACTGACGGCTCAGAACAAGGAGCCTGCACACCTGCCTGATGCCATCCCAAACAGGGACAGAACCATCCATGAGTCTCGGGCTCTCCTGCTCCACAGCTCCTCAGGGTGGCTCCAAGGGTTCACCAGTGTCACCACCAGAGACTGAACAGAGCAGGATCTGTGGGATGAGGCCACACAAACCAGAGCTTTTCCAGGAGCTCCCTTTGGCTGCTCTATGGCAGTGCACCTTTCCTACTCAGTACTGCCTACAACAACTGCTCAAGGAACTGGCTGGGGAGGTGGAGAGACAGAAGAGGGACAATATGGACCTTGACATGGGTATAAATAGGAGCTGTTGGAGATTTGCATATTGAACTCATCCTCTAACACACAGTTTCCAGGCAGACTCACACAAACTCATCACATTGATCACATTTTTCCAGAGCTCCCAGGAAGAAACAGATGCTTTAGCAAATTTTGCATTACAGGCTAACATTTGTTTTAAAATTATGTGTCTGGAGGAGGGGAAGGGAAGATGGCTGCTTCAGATGTGAGGAGTCTTTCCCTTGCTGAAGACTGCTCAGACTTTCCAGGTGCCTTTGAAAGGACACAGAGAATGTGTGCACAGGGTCTGTTCACACAAAACAACAACCTGGAGCATGGGAAGAGGGAATGTAGGGCAGCCTGTTCATGTCCTTCTAGGCCTGTTCTAAACATGTATCTACCACTTGTTCTGGGATTAAGGCAGAAGACGAAAAGCATCCTCTGAGGGCCCCGTTCGGCACCTCCATATCCTAGCAGGAAGCTGCAAAGTGAAGTTCTCTTCCCTGCCAGCAACCCAAGGGAGAAACGGGCTGGCAGGGAAGTCAGAGGGAGAAAATGAGCAGCAGAATGGCAAGAAGAACCTGCAGCAGGCTGGGCATTTCATGTGGTGCTGGCTGGAAAACTTGAAGCCCTCAGCCAACTCAACCTGCAGGATGGAACTGCCTCAACTATAATTTAAAATGTCAAAATAATCCACCATTTTTCCACACATCTTCCCACACACCAACATACAAACTAGCCAGGGTGAAGCTATTTGCATGGAAAGCAGTGTGCCATCTATCAAATGCCATGTACGAGGGGAAAATAACAAATGAGACAATCTGAGCATCTCACTGACAAACTCATTTATCTTCCCAACACTCTGCCACACAAACACTCAACTATTAGCTGAACAGTAATTTAGTAAATTGGGCACTTGATTATCAAAAACCAGGACTACCTTTAAAAAATGGTCCCCTCAAAAATATATACTTGCTATTTGTTCGCTGTCAATATCAGTTGGAGCTATGAGCACCCAGGTTTGGCCACAGGCTGTGGAGTGCCAAACTCGCCAAGTTCCTCTGAACTGCAAATGAAACACTGACCAGGACAACAAACCCAGCACTGCAAAGGAACTGATCCAGCCTCCCAATTGCTATATCAGTACTCTAACTAATGGACCATTCCTTTTCCTTGCCATGACTTGCCTTGCCTTCCCCTCCCTCTTCCCCTGTCAATTTTTGGAGCACTCTAAAATCACATTTACTGTTTTCCAAAGTATTATATTAGAAGTGCCCTTCAGTGAGAAGTAGCCTGACAGCTTAATTATTAGCCTTACATGAAATACACAGTTATAGAGTGTTAGTGACCTACGATTACTGCTAAGAGAAAACACTGCTGTGGATATTGACCTCTGTAACTTCTCCCTATCACGATTTCTCTCTCAATCCAGTCCAAGAAAGATGATACAAGTTATGTTGCTGTGCTGAACAATGCTAACATTTGGGTGCTGGACTTCTATAACATGCTATCTGGTTTTATTTTGTTTATTATGTTCCACTGTAGAAGTAAATCCATGCAGGACAGCCCACCTCATGCTTTGTATTAGGACTGTCAAATTCAAGATGAAGGAAAAATAAAAAGCTCAGGTCTATACCTCTGCTGATGAGACCGTGCCTCATGCATGCACAATGCATGCCACAGTTCCTAAAAAATATCTTGTATTTAAACAATCTGAACATTGCTAGCCTGTGTAAGTTCCTTATCAAATAAATAAAGATTTAATGTCAGTGTAGCCAAAGCCTTTCTGGCCTTCACAAGTCCATGTGCTGGTTCAGGACATCCTTTTCCAGCTTCTGCAAATGAAAAAACAAAATCAACCTGCTAATCAGAGTGTATACAAAGAGTAAAAATATGTGGACCAAGACATATTTGAAGGGATCAGAATACACTAGCCGTTTCACAAGCTTTTTCCCAGTAACTAGGCATTATTAAAAAGGAAGAACAAATCATCAGATCTTAAAAGCACACAGACACTCACTCACACACTCTCTTTCTATTGGAAAAAACACTTCATGTACAAGAGGTTAATTCTTTTTAAAAAATAAATGTTTAAAAAGAAACAGGCATCTAAAAAGGTTTAAGTCAAAAGTGAAGTAATTTATAAAACTTAACTGTACTGGAATTAAACAAAAAAAAGAGGCAAACCCCATCACAAGTGATTTCTTGACAAGGGAATGCCTGACAAAGCAGCAGCTATACTGCTTACCTAGTTAGCAGCTTATCACACTATTTCTGTCATCTTGGATAGAAAGGCTGGTACTAGGACATACCCCAGAGTGAAGAAAATGGAGATCTTGAACCAAACCCACACACACTATTATCTTCTAATGTGTTTAATTGGTTTAAGATTCTTCCACCCCAGCATGAGAGAGATTGTTACTAAAAATAAAGAGTGCTCCACCTCCTGAGCAGCACTGGAGACCTGCAGGCAAGATGACGAGGGCATTTTAAGCATTATTGAAAAGGAGAAAGTAAATTAATATTGGTTTAATACAATTACTCTTTTTGAAGAGGTTCATGTTAAGCCACTTGACAGAGGTAGCTAAGAAGAGCAAGTAGGAAGCCAGGCAGTTTCAGCTTTGTTGAAGTTTGTATATGCGGTGGAAAAAAAAAGGAAGAACGGTAGTGTATTCCTAATTCAATTTCTCACTCTTACACCATTAAATCTGCGTTCACCTGGATTTTGGGGGTTTGGAGGTTTTTTTGAAACAACATCTGATTTAAGACTCAATAGATCAAATACTCTTCAATCCTGAAGGCAAGAAAGGATTAGGCAGAACAGCAGAAGGAAGGGTGTACTGGTGATCTATTTATATTCCACCACCTATTGGGTCAGCAGTCTTACATAAAAGCTTTGTAGTAGCTGGAACTTGACTTGCTTTATATACAGGACATGAATTAGCTTCCTCACAGACCTACTTTGCTTAGCCTGATGAAGGGAAATGGTTTGTGCATTTCTAAATCCAAAATTTGCTTTCTTGAATACCTCTGATGTCTGGACAGAAGTTCTTTCTTTTTTGTATCTGTCATAGAGATCACTCGGTTCAAACAAATCAAAATGTACATCCTTATCTTTCGGTGCTTTAGCATTGCAAAAGATTGCCTTGTATTACCATACTTGTAATTAAGAGTAGCCTTGAAGGAAGAGAATGAGTACAAACAAAATATATCATTAAAGTAGTATGGAGTTAAAAGAAGTTCTGCCTCAATCTCCCTGACTATTATTTGTAGGTTGTAATGTTTAGCACTTCTTGAATATCTCAAAGGCTGTGGCAAACAGTAGGTGTCATTTCTTTCGTTAAAATGATCCATTTTTTCATTTTACTCCTTGCTGTCTACACCACTCTAAAATCTCAGGAACTGCTATACTCGTGTATTTCCTAACAAAAACAAGGTTAATGTTCATAACCACTCCTAGAAGGAAGGTCTTTCATCATCTTTGCCAGCTTTTTTTTTTTTTTTCCACGTGAACTGCAACATTAAAAACAGTTCACTACATGCCAGGTGCAAACAGCATCTCAACAATTACATGTTAATGAGACTTGTCCTCTGGGAGAAGGTGGAGCTGAAAGCTCTGAACAATTCAGACAACAATCTCTGTTCTAGACCCAAAAAAGCTTCTGATCTGGACTCACCGACCTTCACTCCTGATTCTACATAGTCCATTGTGAAAAGCAGACACAACCAGACAGTCACAACATGGGCAAGCATGTTACCTTACAGGAAAGTAAAGATGAAACTTCAGGGGTCATATTTATATTAGACATATTTTCCCAGAAGAGTATTTGCATCTCGGTTGTTCAATCCAGTCTGAGGAATAAGGACCAATATAAACTACGCAAACTACCTACCAAACTACAGGACTGCAAAGCAGACCACCTAAATGGCCTTATGCTTCTCCTCCACTCATGCCATTCATCCTGTAATCTTTGCCATCTCTAATCTCACTTTTTATTATGACTCCCAAATCCCTCTTCCACAGAACTCCTAATTGTGTGCTTAATTTTAAGTATATGCACAGATGTTCTGCTGATTCACGTCCTTGAATTAATTCTGTTCACACTCAGGAGAAATGCTGCTGTCTGCTGTTTAATAAACCACAAATACACATGCTGGCAGTGTTCCTCCTAGCCTAAAGATGAAATGCAGTGCAAAATCCTATCTACTGAATGAGCATCCACCCATTCTGTGTAGTAAGAGGAATGCCACCACACAAAAACTGGAAGTTATTCCTCAGACATTACTGGAGCCTTTGGGTATAGTACTGTCAACTTCTCCTGCTTTCAGAAAGCAGCACACTTTCTTGAGTTCCAGATTAGACAGAAAACATGCTATGACAGCTCTTACAGGAGCAGAACTTTTTAAAAACTCATGTATTATAAACCCACTTTCCTGAGTGATGCACAAGATATGGGTTACTGTGCTTCTCCAAATGATGGGAGGTGCTGGGGGACTGGAAAGGTGCTCTATTAAATCCTCAAATGGAAGGAAGCCAATTTTCCCTTCAAAGAACTCCTGACACTCCTTCACTTGCTGTAAAAGAGCCTGCTTTTAAAGTCTCCTGTACAGAACAAATTGCTGTGCAACAGAAGCCAGGGAGATCCACAGATTAATGTGAACCACATGACAAAATGCAGCAAAAATTCTCAGCAACCAACAAAGTCATTTCACAGCAAATTATGTAATCAGAGGGATGTATTTAACAGCTGCAGCATCACAGCAAAAAAGGTCAACACAATATCCTATACCTGTATACTTTGTACTGCCCTTTATACTTTCTGCCCTACATCTCTGTGTGTGCCTGCACAGATCTGGCACCACCACATCCACCAGACAGTTCTGGATTACGCTGCTCTTGGCCCGTATTTGGAAAGACAGTTACACAAGTTACTGCACACCATGGCAACCTTACCTCAGGTGTAACAGAACATCATGCTAAAAGGGGAGAAGTTAATATTGCTCCCTTGTACTGTGTTAAGTAGACAGAGCTCCGACCATTCCCGCTGGACAGCAAGATGGTCCTGGAGTGAAGCTCCAGTACTCTCTGCTCTGCATCACATTCTCCCTCCACCTTGGGTGACCATGTTGAAGCTGAGCTATGTTCACACCACGTACTTCCTGCTTGAACCTCGGAATACATTTTAACTTAGCAGGGCTCACTGCAAAAGTCTGCAACAATAATGCAGCCCAGGTCAATTCACAGTCACATCAGCTGCAATGGGATGCCAATAAAGTAGGGAAGTATAGAAGTTTATATCTACAAACACTGGAAATTAAGTAGACCCACGTCCAGCATTTGCTAATAAAAATTTTATCCAGTTGAACATCTGTGCCTTCAAACAGTTTAGGTTGAAAGACACAAATATTACTAAGTATTTTCATCAAAATTAACAACTAACACACATCTCTACTCCACAGCATCCTAGTGACATCACGTAGCAGAATAAGGCAGAGTTTAAGTTAATGTTTAATTTTCACTGTTGGCAATTAACTATCTGAAAATATTCAGAGTGAAATCTCTCCAAATCTTAAATATTTAAATTAGAATTTGTGACACCTATAGTAGTCTTAAAAGCAGGTACTTATATAAAAAAAATGAAGATGGAGAGCTCCCACACTCTGGAAGGAGAAGTGTCTGGCATGGGCAGGCAGAGTGAAAGAACGTGTTTTGTTTCTTCGGTAACACCCACCAGTATTGCCAACTACACCAGGCTTCCATTTCACTGACTTTTCCTCTCTTCCTCAAACCAAAGGAGCGAGGAGCAAATGGATGTACATTTTAGAGGAAAGAGTTACAGACTTACTGAAGATGAAGCTAAGAGTCATCAGGAGGGGAAAAGGGAAAAAAGAATAAATTATAGTGGTTTGCAAACAGCTGAACCAGGGATGTAGACACTATTGCTTCAAGGTTCACATCTCTGTCCAGATGACTCTAGTCTTGAAGAAGCTTAACTCTTACAAAGTCCAGCAATTTTTGCCACTGATGAGCAACAGGAACCAATTTGTAACCTTTGATTTCTTCAGACAGAAGCAGCAATGTGTGAAGCTCCCGAGCAGCTCCTGCCTGCAGCAGATGGGGAGACTGCCCTGTTACCCCAGCACACCAGCAAAGGCTACGAGGCTTCTGGAGAGCACGCCAGGCACTTCTCTGGGAACTAAGCTCAACCCAGAGAGACCAAACCACTTCTGAACTCAACTCCCCCNTTAAAGTAAAACCCAAAAAGTACTTGTGGTACAATGAATAAAATGTTGTTTAAAGTGGGAATAAGCTCCAAATCAAATCTACACACACACCACCGGCTTATGGGGCAGACTTCCCTGCCTTCTGTGCCAGGTCTGCTTGCTACTATAAGAAATGTGCTTTGTTTCCTCTAGAGACAGATGTTAAAATGGTTCCTAGAACCAGACAACAGTGCCAAAATAAAAGCAAGCTGAAGCAATGTAGCGGTGTTATGCTGTTTTCTGCCGCCTGTGTTTTTCAGGCTTTTCTTTGGCTTATCTCAATAGCCTTGAAAGAATTCCTTTATACAAATGCCTCAGCAGGAAATACAACGTGATCACATCTGGAGATTGCTTTACAATCTAGGTAGTAAAACAATCAATAACTTGGAAAAGCTCATCATTCCTTGCAGGACCATGAATTGCACAAAGAAAATTATTTTGTCTTTTCCAGTGCAGTAACACCCAACTCCTCCCATCTTCCCTGCATTTTAAATGCCTCTCAAAAATTAGCATGTTAGAAAAGCCTGAGCTTGTGCTAAGAACCCTGTGAATATTAACATAATTAATGTCATCAGTAATACTCTGAGTTTGCAGAAACAGCAGGTGAATCAATGGGAATGATGTATTCATCTGAAAAGAATATGACCTTTAAAATCCATAGGGCTTTAGCAGAATATAATTCTAAAGCAAGTGTTTGTAGCTCAGTGGAAAGAATAAAACTGAATATAACTAGGGAGAAAGCCAATAGAGACACCATGTATACATGGGAAACTAAAAATACAATTGAAACACTGGAACCTCCTTATGGAAGATGCCTGGCCTATATCAAAAGCTAAGGCAGGTTGCAGGACAGCTTGAGGAGCCACATCCAGAATGCTTAAAATTAAGTTAAATTCTTTAAACCCCAAAACAACTGGAATCAGTTCATCGTCTTTTTAATTTTAGCATATAAAACAATTTTCCTCTCTTCAAGTGAACACTGAAAGTGATTCAGCAATTGAAATAACTTTATTTTGTCTTAACTACTTCAAAACAATCATTTCTTCACAGCTGAACTATTATGGTAACATTTCAATGTTCTCAGCAGTAAGTGAACTAGAGGGAGTTTCATGGAAACAATCTATCACAGGGTTCTGGTGCATAACTTCATTTTCATAGATAAGGTTGCAGCTAGAAGCCCTCACAGGAATTTATCTCCCTGTAAATCATTATGGACTATTGTTCTTTACAGAGCTGATGTCACGACAGTCATGCAACAAAATCAGCTTTAATGGAACAAAGCATTTTAAACCTCAATATGCCTCTTTATTTTATACAATTATTCAACAATTTTAAAATATGCATTATATTGGCTTGCTTATAGAAGAAAGCTTGGATTGATTTCATGTCATTTTTGCAACACTGGAGGATTGGATTTTTTATGTCTAAAAGGATCTTCACACTTCCCCATATTGAAAGGGCACAGACCTGAGCTGAGGAACAATGACTTCTTTGACCAAATTTTTAAAAGGGATAAACATGGCTGCTTAGCTGGCATTTTCATACAGTTTCACTTGAATGACCTGTAGCTTTGTGTGAAAAGTGGAGAAAAAGCAAACCTAAAAGGCTCTAAAGAGGCAGTTTTATCAGCACTGCTTGTGGCCAGTCGATGCCTTTGTTCCTTGAAGGCCTCTGCAATAATTCTCTATTGAGCAAAGTGATGTTTATTGAGAATGGCAAAGCTGAGCATCAGCACGTCCCCCCGCTGTTCCGTTTATCCATCCAACTCCAAGCAATATCTTGGACTGAAAGTGTCCCCCTGGTAAAATAAGCAACAGACAACACAGAAAGCCTCCATGACTTCCAACTGTCTGTGCTTATGTAGTGACTATGTGCTTTTTTTCTCCCATTAATGTTTAATTTCTTTTTTCTCTCCTTCATTTCATGTCTTTTCTTACAGAGCTCTCCAGCACACCAGCCTACTTGAGCTCCAAAGACTACCTCTGACAGTCCACAGATTTATCAGTTTCATGTATTTTAGAAGAATATGTAATTTACTGGAGGCATTAATATATAATGTACTTCTAAGAACAGATATGCAGATTAGAAATTGGTGAGAGATTTGGCTTTGGCATGAACTGCGCTAGCAGCTTGCACAGCTTCACACTGTCACTGTCATCTACCAAGGGCCACCCCAGACAGGAGGCCAACCCCATCAATTAACTGGAGAGGTAGGATGCCCCCTGAATAGGCAATACAGCACAGCTCAGTGATCAGTAACTCATACCTAGTACTACACTGTGCTTCAAAAACTTCAACTCACGTTCTCAAAGAAGCTTTTTAATAACTGCCTACTGTAGAGACTGGGAAACAAGCATGGAGACTTGGCCACAGCCACACCATGAATCAGTAAGAGAAGAGGAAAGACATCTCAGGAGGTGTTTGGCTTCAAGACTTGTGTTTCACCAGACAATACTGCCTCTCTCTTTAGGCAGCCAGGAACTGGGCTCCCTGGCTGATGGAAACTCTTATTGTAACTTGGAGTGACTGCAGGAGCACAGATTGCTGCAATCATGCTGTGGGGTGGGTGCCAGTGGTTTCCTTCACTCTGTTTCTCTTGCTTTTGTTGGTTTCTCAGCCACCCTATCTCGAAAGCAGGGTGGTTCTGAATCACTGCCAAGCATTACTAATGGAAGTGGGGAGCAGGAAGGAAATAAAGAGGACTGCTTGCAGAATTAGAAGGACTTTTTAGTGTCTAAAATGCCATATTAAAGCAGGACAGCAAAATGGCTGTATTGGCTCTGACAACAGAAGCAAAATGGTTCTAAACTAGAAAAATGTGTAAGCCTCTGAAACTTATCAATAATATTCTTGTTCTTTAAGACAACTTTAAAAACCACCAGATTTTCTTTAAAAAACCACCAGAAACACAAAATAGGAAAGTCATGGGGGAAAATACAGCATTTGTTCCTGCCTCAGTTCATATTAATTCAACAAGAGCTCCTGTGAAAATTTTCTTTTATTTTTGCATTCTAAGTCTGGACACTCAAGTATATTTTGAGCTCAAAGTGCTTCGATGAATTCAGTGTATAGGTCACACTCAACATCACTGGTTGTTTTTTGCTGATTTAAGGCAAGTAGCCACCTAAGCTAAAAAATCACCACTCTAAAATCTACTGATGCCCCTGATACAAAATTTCTAACACACTTTAATAGAAAAGGTTTCCTTCCACATTTCATTAGGTGTAAAAGAGAGCCCAGTGAGTGAGTGGGAACACAGCACTTTTCCATCTATTCAAATTGTCCTTAAAACTGCCAGTTCCAGGAACAGCAGCAGTAATTTTGCAAAAGGCAGTCAGCAGTAAATCTGAAAGGACAAAGTCTTGGGACAAATGCTATGGCTGTTCACTGCTGGCAGGGACGGGCAGGCTCCATTCCGTACAAAGAGACCATCAATTTTGCACAGAATGACATTCAGAGAGGACTACAAGTCTAAAGGACTCCTAGAAATGAACTAATATAATCACATGTTGCTTAATTAAGTCCAAACAGCCTGGTACCACCTTCACTCCATCAGCACCCTCAAGTCGGATTCCTTGAACATGGGGTGATAGTGGTCAAGTAATTAAATTTTAGAGAAATTCCCAAGTCTTGAAGCTGTTTGGTTAAAGTACTAAAAATAAACCCCGTGCTAGGCAGAGTTGTGCTTTCAGAACAAATGCCACCCGACCAGCTCTACAAGGATCCACAAATGACCTTGTGACACTGAGTGTTGTCTTGAACAATTGTCCATTTTCTTTTTTTCTTTTTTTTTTCCTTTTTAATGGTAAAAGGGTGAGATGTTGCCCTGAGTTTTGCAGTTTCTCAGTGTTTCTCTTTCTGTAATACTTTCTCACACTTCTGTAAACATGGCCATGGTTTCCTAACAACTATCTATGTTTTGCTAACTGTCTGTGTTTATCAATTTGCTATACTGCATGGAGAAATNAGATCCTCCCTTGCACTGCACTGTAATGGAACTATACTTTGGGATTGTTGTTTCTGTATCCATTAAAGTTCCCCAGAGCTGGTTTGCAAGCAGTCACTGTGGGGAAATGTCCACCCTGTTGCATCCTGCCTTGTTTCCTTTTTTCATTACATTCTTTCAGAATCTACTGGGATCAGAGGAGGACAAAGACTAAGCACAGTGCTGGAATAAAAAAAAAAAAAAAAACCTTCTGGAAAAAAGCAGTAAGTTCCAGCGGCAAGTTTTTCCTAACTTAACTTTGCTTGAAAAACTTTCCCAAGTTCCAGCCTCACCAGATCCTGCTGGTATGGGCAAGCACTCATTTTTCACTCATTCTTGTGCAATGCACAATTCTTTATGCAATTTATTATCAAAAACAATTAAACATATTAGTGGGAAATCTTTCAAATCTTAGCTATCTACCTATAACTGAATTCCTAAACACTGGGCTCCATTCTTCCTTTCACAAAATGCCACGAAGAAACACGTATTTGTGTTTTTGCATCTCCTCCATTAGTGAAGGGTGTCTGAACACCTGACAGCCCTATTGCTCCACACGGGCCCGTTCCACGGAGAAGCTGCAGCCCTGTCTGCACAGACACACACTGTGACTGTACCCCTGGCACCCGGGGTCAGCCTGGACAGGTCTGGCAGCCCCTGCCCAGATTAACTCTGGTGCACACGCCAGGAACACAGACTAATGATGATGAGATGGGGCTGCACACAGCCAGCCCAGATACAGCAGAACTTAAAGTGCTCAAGCTCCGTACTGAACCTCAACAGTCGAATTTTGAGCCTCTTTGCCCTCTGGGAGCCATTGCCCTTGTCTGCTTTTTCCATCAGAGGAGTAACTCATAAAAAATACTGGCTACTGAGTTGAGTTGCACAATGAGGTAAAACAACATTTCAGAAATGGATGCAAATATACTTAGCAGAGCCTCAAATGAGCTGGTTAGATACTCTGCAAAATGGGAAGCGAGTTTTACTTAGGAGAAACAAATCTATGGGGAAGGCAGTTTGTGTGGAGTGCATTTTAGTTCAACCAAGATGAGCTGCTTGGCTTTCTAGCACTTGTTCTATTTATTCCTCTACTCCAATCTTCTCAGTGTGACGTCTTTAACGAGGAGATCACAACATCCCCTCCACTGGCCAGGGAGATTAAGCAACACACAGACACACACACACACAACTAGAAAGCAAGAGTCTGAGATTTAACTCCAAATCTATGCTGATTTGCCACAAAGATTTGACTTTTAAATGACTGAATAATGTTAATCTTCCACTAATATTAGACTGCTGTTATGAGGTATTAGGGGATAAACCCAAGCCATTTTCTTTTGAAAATATATATCCTTATCACTACATAAAAGATACCTGCTGATTTTCCCTTGGGAATCTTCTGTTCCTGGGAGATACGAATTTCATGGTGGACTTGCCCATGCCTAGGTGGCACTAGACCACAAAATAGGGAGCAAGTGGTTTATTTTTCATTTTCGTCAAGCTCAATAAATACACTATTCACTACTAGAATATCAGCTGATACACAATCAGAGCAAAGTTCATCTATTTTTGAAATTACCAGTGCCAGATTCTGTAGTATTTCTTTACAAACTTCACTGGGAATGACACGGATCCCAAAAACACAACAGAGGTAATTAACCTCTAATTTCTATGAGCACATTCATAAAAGACTGCTTTGGGGTGAGAAGCAGGAAGAGAGAAAAGAAGATCACAGTTGAAACAAAAAGAGAAGAATTTTCTTTTGTCAGTAGTCTGGCCATACTACAAAGCAAGTACGGGCCACAGCAATAATTTTTTTTTTTAATACAAAAACTAACCAACAATCTTAGCAAGAACTGCATAGCTGAATGCTCATATTTGTGGCATTTCAATAAGTCTGCTTTAATTGCTTATTTTCTATCTCTTTCCATTGTAAGACAAACAAAGATGCCATTGAGGATGCATCTCCCCTGATAAGGTAATCAGAACATGAGCCTGCAATTACAGTAATACTTTGCATAAAGGCTTCCCTTATTAATCCAACAGAGCTCTATTTCAAAACCCACTATTTTACCAGGCTGCCATTCTCAATAGTGCAAAAATTCTTCTGGATTCTTTGTGCCTGAATTCCAAGCAACTGAACTGGGCTTCCTCTCTGTAGAGAGCCTTTATCTGTTCCCTTTCCAAGGATAAAAAAGGCACGGTACAGTGGCACCACTGAATGTCCAGCAGTTCAACAACATCAGGTTCTTCCTACTGTTCCTTTGGACTGCTGCCCGTGTCAGAGTTCAGCACCACGCAGTTCACACACACAGGATGCAGGTACTACCCAGACACCTATGTTTGTAAAGCCTCCTATTAATCATTCCTGTACCGCCATAAATTAAGTAGGTGATTAGTATGTTAGCAGCCAACAGCTCTGCTAGCTTGGTTACCTCTCAGGTGGATACTGTTTACTCAATAATTTTATTGTCATTTCTGCTGGCAAGAAGTATTCCACGAAGATCAAATATATATTCCATCTTTTCATGGAATTCTTTTTCTCGGTCTTCATGAAACAAAACCCAAACAATCGCACAAGTTTAGTGTACAAGACATGACAATCCAACATACAGAGCTGTGTTAGCAAGCACTGTGACACAGGTCCTTGAACATCAAATTTAGCAAACAGGACGGACTGTGGTTTTTAAAAATCTTCTTCAGCTGAAGACTGGCCAAGTCAGAGTCAAGGAGTACAGATTTTGTACATTTGAAAGACTTCTTACTCCTGGTTAATCGCTCAAAGGCTGGAAGAGGCTACAAGCACATTGCACTATTAGTGGGGAGAGATCCTGTTCTGAGCTGCCCTTAAAACGCCTCTCCATGCACAGGAGGGCAGATATCCTTAACTCTGGATACACAAGCAACTGCAGCTACCACAAGTCTTCAAGAGCCATCATTTTAAAGGGCTCAACTGACACTTTGTTGTTCTCCAGCTATCTTACATAACTGGTGAATGTTTGATACATGAAAGAAGGCATCTTTCATATCAAGAGCTGTTCACCCACATCTTTCACACGAAGGACAAATAGTTGCCCCCTCAGAGAAAGTTCTGCCCTTGACTTTTTACATTTCTGATATGAAGTTGTTTTTGTTTGGTCTCTTGCTCTTCCAGGGAATAAGGAAAGAGCAGAAATAAAACTGTGTTCAAGAGCATACTTTAACTTGTGCTGATGAGAACAGAAACTAGGCCAGGGGAGATTTCAGTGTTACTGCCAAGTGGGGTTTCCACCTATACAGAACAAAGCAAAAAAATCACTATTGAAAAAGACTTTGTAAAAGCACTCAGGGAGAATCTGTAGCTCAGTCTACAGATAGATATGTCTCGATTTCAGAGAGGTCTGTAAAAGAGAAGAATTCATATGTGCAAAGGACTTCAGGGACTCAGGGATTTTTATTTGGCCATGAAAACTTCAGGCTATGTGTTAGCACTCCAAATCCTCCCCCAGCAGATCAATAAAGCCTGCAGTCATTACGTCTGATAACTCCTGCCTTCCAGGAAATGAGCTTGTGAGTTTTATTCTAATTGTTAAAAGGCAGGTGTTCACACCACCAAAATCAACCGTAAAGGGAGCACTTAAGAGATTCTTGTTGGCAGTCTCAAGAGAAGGTAGGAATAAAAGGTCAAGCACTGGATCTCTCTTGCATTTCACACACTGATTTTCTCTGAACTCCCCTTACTGAACATCTTTTCAACACAATGTTCATTTTTAAACAGTACCTTTCTCTGGCAACTGAATTAACTGTGAATTTGTCACTGCACTCAATCCAGAATAATGCACAGAGTGAATTTAGAGTTGAGCTAACCACCCCTTATTTAACCTTTGCCTCAATGTTTTTATTCTACACCAAGAGTCCAATTCCAAACCTTTGAATTGACTTGGAACTGGACACACTCACCCAGGGATAAAGGTATGCACAGTGGGGAAATCAAACAGAAATGGTTAAACTGGAGTAAATTTTAAGCATATGAATAATGTGGTTTTACCTAGACTAGAGCTTTTTCCTACAACATAGCCACCTCTTCTTTGACACTAGGAAGAAAAGTACAGATAGTGCTTTATCCAGCGCAGTACATTTACTCTGTGTAGCTACATCCGTTCAAGAACTCCTGGCACGAACAAATTCAATATTGCCCAAGCGAGTTGGCATAAAGATGGTGTGCATTCCCTCAAGGTGAGATTACAGCTCTGTGTGCTATTCAGAAAAATAGGCCAGACAATTGAACTTCCTTTTCCAGGTGGGCTCATTTACCCTTTCTCGCAAGGAATGGTAGAAAAAGACAAAAATGAATGATATCCCAAAAAGATCCTCTTTACACAGCTTTGAAAGCAAATGCCAATTGCAGCCTTCAGGGAACAAGTGCTACGGCTGCGGTACATCTGGTAATTAGTATATAAGGGTTTCTGTTTATGACAAGAGTGAAAACCAACTCCTGCAGCAGAAGTAATGCTGGCTGAACACAGATCTGTTTTGTTCAGTCTCCCAGCTGTGCCCAGTGGATCTGCACCAGCAGGAAAGTGACGCTGGAGTTGGTAGGGCAGAAGTCACTCAGCGCTACTAAAGGTGGTTTACTCAAAGCACTTGATGCTTTTTTTGAACCTATGCACCTTTAACTGCCACACAATATCTCGCACAGAGCACATCCCTCACTGTTTCAATCCAGAGTTGTTCTGTAACCAGGGATACATCTAGAGATCACCACAAGTTGTCTGGGAAAGCAACACAATATCCTTGAAATTAATTACAGAATGGCAGGGGGATTTAATCTTATTGAGATTTTATATAAAACAGCATTTAGTCCTGGCACTCACACTCTATACCTAATAAACAAAATAAAAATTCAAATCAGCCAGAGAAACAGCTACAACAAGCACTTTTGTAAAGTCCACAATGACAAATGCCAATCTCCTATTTGCTGACACAGCACAGCAGAGGAACAAGCCACACTTTTCCTGGCATTAGCTTAAATGGTTCCTTGGATATACAATCCCTGTGGATAGTATTGGCCTGAATTTCACTGGAGCTACAAATACTTCAGTTTTGCTTGTTGTTTTTTAACTTGGACTGTGTCTGCATGAGAAGTGGGCATGCTTTATCCTTGCAAACTGTACAACCCTCACAGCCAGAACAGTTGACTAAACAAGAAGAGCATCCTCACTGCCAGTTATCCTGTTTTTCCAGGCACAAACTGGCAGAAAATGATTGTGAACACCCCCAGTGCCAAGCTGAGGGAGTCGGTAAGGATGTGAATACTTAGGTGGATATCAGCGGCTCGCTAGACTCAGAGGACAAGACCAAAGTGAGAATCAGATATAATTATTTAATGGGTAAGAGAAAGAAAAGTCATGGATCTGAGACACTAAAGTGGTTTTATCTCTGGAGTACTGTGCAGGCAGGACCACATGCTGCAATACAGATTAAACAGGTTTTGGTTTTCAGTTAAAACTGACAGGACTAAGATTATTCAAGTAAAACAAGTTCATTATCTTGTCTCTTTTGAAGAAGGGAGGAAAACTTAGAGCGTATAGACCAAGTGGAGAATGAAAGCAAAATGAAAATATAGTCAGGAGGGAATGACTGGCAGTTGCATGAGGAAAGTAATCTTGAAAATGGACCAGGGGCTGCTCAAAGCGGAGGCAGAGAGTAGAAATAAAGGGGGATTGATGCAGATTGAAGCAGAACTGTCAAAAACCAAGGACTCCATATCAGAAATACTGTGCCTTTTTAGAAATCTCCAGAATATGAGAAGTGCTTCAATTAGCAGTGTGGACTAGTGATTTGACAATTTAACCATCCCAACATTTTACACAGTGTTCAACAGTATGGCAGTCTGAAAAGAGAGAGAGCTGTTTGGAAAAGCACTACAGCAAAACACAGAAAGTACAAGGAAACAATTCAGTTCCAAACTAGTTGAGTGGAGGTAAAATACTTCCACCCCAAAATTATTTTGTTCTGAATGCTGCACTTGGATCAACCTCTACAGCTCCAGTAACATGACCTACACTGATGTGAATCTCTAAGCATGTCACTGTGATCACCATGATCTGGAAGATGGAAGGTCTGTGCCCAAACCAGCATCTCTCTGCTTTAGCATGCATTGGAATTCAGAAAAAAACCCACATTATTGTGGGGACAGAGTAATGAAACCTCCACTGAAATGACAAAAAAAGCAATGACCTCTATTAATCTACTCTGCTTCCAAGCAGCTCTTATAGCTTTCACTGCCAATAAAATCTACAGTTATGTTTACACTAAGATTTAAATTTTATTGTTTTAACATACTCGTAGCTGTATGTTAAATTCTGAGAATATATTAAATCAGACTTTTGCAATTTTAATAAAAATCTATTAATACATTTTTCAGCTCAAGCAATGGAATATCTTATTTCTGTTGTGAAAAAGGACAGAATGTATAAATACAATTAGCTGTAATTCACGAGTTGATTCTTTCAATAAAGGTATTAATAATAAGAAAATAAAAATTTTCTTGTTGAAAAGCTAGACTTACAGCTGATACAAATACTATGTTTATAAAATATTATTTTGATGTTTCAAAGTGTGGACTTCATAAGCATTTATGTTAATGTGAATGCTAACATGGAGAAGTTATATACAAAAAGCTGAAAAACTGCTACAATCAGCATTATCTGCACCCTTTACAGGTGTGCCTACATTAAAATATAGTTCTTTTTTATTTGAATTTGCTCCTTTCCAAACATTCTACTGCCTCATTTACTATTTCAGAACTGGCAGCACTAGGACTGATGTAGACAATGTTATTAAGCAGGAAAACAAGGTACTGTTTTATCAGTGCAAACAAACCTGAGAGACCATCCTGAACTGTGAAACATTTTCACCCGGCCACAGGCAGGGCTGTAGTTATACGAGAAAGAGAACCTTTAAAAGAGGGCAGTATGGCTGGGGGAGCAGCAGTAGAGCTTTGTGCTACAGCTGCCTGGTTAATGCCTCCCCTCTAATTTGTGTAGATGGGGTGGTCATGGAGGGATTGCCAGTGGTGAGAAGAAAGGAACTTACTCTAGTGGCAGAATGGAAGATGCTTGGAAAACCAGGGAACCAGTGTTCCTTCCTTCCTTAAGGTCAGTGTGGTAGTATAATGCAGTTCCCTTTGAAGGAATTACAGAGGGAAGCACATAAAACAATTCCTTTCTGGAGCTGTTTAAATACTGCATTTTTATGGCAACAACACAACTGTAATGATGACTTATGAATTAATGAGGGTGCCATAAATGAACAGCCCAAATTGGATTGAGAAATTTATTGGCTTCTCTATCTCTTTCTGGAAAGAACATTTAAAAAATAACGTGCATTTGCTCTCCAAGCCTGCATGGGGTTTTTAGACGATGATTTCCTATGTCTGGTTCATTGAGAGCTGCAGACAACAGAGCCTCTAATGGTACCTGCTGCATGGTTCCAGATCTTGTTTGTGACTTTGTGTGGTGACCAGGCAGTAACTCGTCACACAGCACAGCAATGCTAATGATTTCTTGCGCAGTTCATGAGCAAAGTGAAAATGACGACCTTACTGTGATCATCTCAAATGCATTTCTCTTAAAAAGAAATTATGTGACCACAAACTTAGCAATGTGAAGCTAAAATGCTCAACTAATAATGCCAAGCTAGGTTTCTAGAATTGGTGCTGAGTAACTAAACAAGGTATATGAGAAGCCTCCTCAGGTAAGGTGGTGTTGAGTGCCGGAGAACACAGCACGAGGCTGCACTGAGTTCATCTGATCTGAGACTGTGGGCGTAACATCCAAAGGCAGCAGTGGCTGGAGAGGACTCTGCTTACAGCCCTCTCCAGCTGCTTCTGACTTCCTCCCTCAAACTGAACAGCTGAGCTGTTGGTGAAACTGCCAGCCAGCACAGGTCCCTGCTCCTCAGCCTGTTGTTGAAGTTGTTTAAGCCAGCATGCAGGAGGCTGCAGGGCTCATCTGAGCAGCTTGGCTAGTGACTCTGAAAATGAGGCAACAAGCAGCTGGGGATGGTTACCGATGCTCTGTACAGCTGCTGTGACAGAAATGTGACAGGAGCAAGAAGAATGCAGGAAGAGGTATTTTTGGGATGTCCTCTTTGCTCAGAAGCAGCACACCACTTCCTGGACCGAGCTGTTTTTAAATTTCACTTAAAGGCTACTAAGGTTCAAGCAAAATAACAAATAGGACTTTTCCCCTCTTTATTTCAGCTTCTGGGAGAGGAAGTAAATTTGCTAGAGAAGCAGTGAAATCTTACATTGGACTGTAACAGTCAGGCCAGCATTCTAATGCTCTCAAGAGTTAAACTGGAAGTCAAATGTCTGAAGTACCTTCAGAAGATCCACCTGTGTTAAAGGCTGGTAGGTATTCCTTGGTGTCCAATTTCCAGATGGGTTGGTCTATTCCACCACATGGCAATACATAAATGGGGACAATGGTTTTTCTACCTTCTCTCTCTGCAAAACTTCCTTCAAGAGCAGATGAGAGTGTTGTAGAACTCCCTTGAGCAGAGTTAGAAACAGTTCATGCCAACACTTGAATCAAAATTAGGTCCCCCTTAGAGAGGGTTTCTGTAAGAATTTTCCCATACACAAATTTTTTATTCAAAGCCATGCAAATAGGCAGCTTTTCCACTGCCTCCTAAAATACAACTTCCTTTGACCTTCCAAACCAAAGTGACTTGACATTAACTCTCTGCTTCCTCAGCAGGCTGTCCCTGATCAGAAGCTTCTGACACACAAAACATCAGATGAACTCTTGGTCTCAAGCATGCGTAGCCTTCCTCCTCAAAAGGCTTAAATTAGGTCATGTGAAGAGGAGGAGAGGCATGCAGGCCATCTGCTTTCATTGATGGGTAAAGCGTATGATCCTCCCCACTTTCTCGATAAATAAGAAAAGATGGATATAATTAGCTGTCCCAAGGACCAAATAAGCTTCTGACTTGCTACAGAGTAGATGAAGGTTATGTACAGTGTGGCATACAGACCCACCCATATAAATAGCTCTCTGCAGAATTCCTCAGTACAATGCCCTGCACTCTCAATCTCTAATGGAAGACTATTGCTCCTAGTTAGTTACAATCCTTTCAATACAGGAGCGGATAAATTTAATAACACTATTCTTTTGTGCACTGCTATCTCAAAGGCTGACCAAAAATAAAATTATTTTCCTTCCTCCTTTTACCTAAGCCTGCCATTCTTCCAGAAGAATGTTGCCTGAAATTCTAGTCATGAACATAATCAACTCAAAGACTCACTCATGACTGAACTAATCTGATACTGCTTCCCTTAAGTCTCTTCTACGCATAACATTTCTGTCACAGTGGGAACTCTGTTCAGGACAAATGTGACAATGGAATCTCAAGTTCATAATCACAACTGAAAATCCTGGCTGTCAATGAGAATTTAGCAATGTGCAGTTGAGATCTGGTTCCTATGAGAACCCTGGTCGCTGTCAGGTGTCTTCTGGACAGAGCCTCCCAAGAGTCCTGGGCATGTCTGCTTTGGGCATGAGGCCAAATGGCTTTGAAAACCTCACAGCACTGCCCAACCGTGTATGGGGATATTCCCTCAAACTCTTCTGGGAGTGATGCTACACAGATGACAAACTTGCTTCTGTGAGTGCTCCTGATGCAGTCTCAGGACAAAAAGGCAGCACTTGAAAACAGCTTTTAATATTCAGTGCTTGCTACTGTAGTTTATTGCACATCCAGAATAAACATATGATGTGCTCCTTGAGATGTGAGAGCAACAGATGTGCAAAAATCACCATTCATGTGCTTAAATAACTAAATTTTATAACCTCTGCTATACTAATATGCAGGAAAAAAAGAACAAAATTCCATGTTGCCAGGTGGACCTTAATAGATCATGACATTTTCTGCTTGTTCCTTGTACCTGGGAATGTAGCATGTCTCCTACTTCTATGCAACCTTTGACTACTAGATGTGAATGAAGCACTAGTTTATCTTTAATGGAGGCTCTGAGCTCAAATTTGAAGTTGCCTTAATTTCCCAACTTAGAGAAACAGAAGAGACTTATCTACATAAATGTAAGAAATACAGTAGCCTGCTATCTTACAAAATTCATGTAAAATTTTGACTCAACATTCTTTCTGGGATGAGCCTAAATTGAGAGATAAACGTGTGAGAACAAGTCAAATCAGCTTCCATAGTAAGGCTGCTTTAGCTAACAGAAACTTTTTTTTTCCCCCAGAGCCACAGAAGCCGCATCAGATGTCTCTATTAAAAACCCCTACTCTGAACAGTATCTGTTTAATTTGAGGATTTTTGGATACCTCCCCTGCTTCTCTGTATCTATGTAAGCTTGGCTTTTATCCTATATGTTGGCTGTGAAGATGCAGGGGGCGGGGGTGGGGGGGGAAGAAGCTCTACCAGTTCTCACTTGATGGATTAAATTACTATCTTCTGCTCTGTGGAAATTCAAATACTGTAACAACAGCCGAAGCATAAGGCACCAATGACTTCCAAGGATGCAAAGAGCAACTGATATCTTAATATGATACAAAGGGAGCAAGGGAAAATAATTTTGCTAATGACAACTGCATTATTTTAAGTACTTCATTAGGCTGGCACTAAGCAAGCAATTAAAAATACTGAAACCATAATTCCAGTAAAATGCTGGATGGGTAGGCTTTGGAGAGATCAAAGGATAAATCTTAGATATAAAATTGTAACTACAAAGTGCTAAAGCAATATTGCAGATTAAAAAGAAAAATCCAAATTCCAATATCAACTTAAACTTTTAAGTTGATGTCAGATGTATTCTCTGTGGCACCTGGCAACTCATTCATATCCTGT
This sequence comes from Pomatostomus ruficeps, assembly GCA_013400735.1. Taxonomy (NCBI): domain Eukaryota; kingdom Metazoa; phylum Chordata; class Aves; order Passeriformes; family Timaliidae; genus Pomatostomus; species Pomatostomus ruficeps. The sequence continues at coordinate 202,478 of VYZT01012486.1, forward strand.
GATGTCCCTTCCACTGTCAAGGGCACACTTCCCACACTACAAGTGGATTGTTTTAAATCTGACAAGTAGACAACAGACTAGCTCAGATATCAAGTTAATGCAAATCACAGGTTAAGCATAATTATATATTTATACCTTTTTCAATGAAAGTTAACAAGGGGAGGACATGAAGTTTTTGGTCTTCACTAAGGAATCAGGCAGGTAAAACCAAACCTGGTAAAATTGCTCTTGCTTTATTTGCAGGTGTGCCTCATGATTCAGTCATAAGAAATATGATGACTCTCTGTTTAGCATGCCAGAACCAGAGATCATTGCATTGTGCAGAACTTCTGACAACTGTCAATGCTGGAAATAATTCTGATATGGTAAAGGTACCTTGGCTGTTATAACATTTAACTACCAACTACAACCTGGCTAAAGCTTCTAATGTGAAACTCTGGTCTCTGAAACAAAGATCCCTCAATGCTGCCAGGGCGGGAACTTGTTCCAAAGTCAGACTAACTCGGAATGTGGACAACTCTTGCTTGTAAAGTATTTTAAGTTTTGTAGAAAGTAAGAGGGTTGTAAAAGCCAGAAATATGGATGAGAGAGAACTCATATTTTCTAGGGTGTTTTAAAATTGCATTAGAGCAAGCTATGTGCAAGTTCTGCTTAGGGTCTCTACAGAGTACATGTCCCAGCTTCTGAGCAGTCCTGTCCCTTCTTTTGGCTGGACAATGTCTCCTTTTAACCCATGAATTTGATGGTTCATCTTTCTATTCCACTGCAAAGAGTCTAACAGACTGAGATCTGAGGAAGTGCACAGAGGAAACCTCAAAACCAAGGGGAATCTTTAAGCCAATTAAAGCTGCTACCTTGTTATTTTTGTAAACACTGCAGCAGGTAGGCATTTCAAATGAATAAGCTGCTAAACACCTACCAGCCTAACAATGAAATTGGAAACTCAATTCTATGTTGCTTCCAATTAGATTTCTCAGCTTTGGAATGCTGCATCAAACTAGTTCAAAACTTCAGTGACTGTTCTAGGAATTGACAGACAAGACTCTCATTGACTTCAGTTCCTGTGTGTAGAGCAGACCAGGCTGAAGTTGGAAGTTTCCCTGTCTGCTGAGTACTATAAAGTTCATAGATACTCTCAATGACTCAGGTGTAGCTGTATTTTCACTACAGCTCTACCCATCTTTCTAAGAGGATACTGCTCTGCTAGAAAAACCTCCTAGACAGAAAAACAATGGTGAAAATAAAGCTGGAAAAAACTCCGGGAGCTAGGAAGATGTTGCACAGGGAACTTTGAGGACTGCAGAAAAGCAGGCCAGCCTTTGACATGAAAAGCTTTGCCTGTAAGTGCTGGAGTGCTTGAGCTACAGGTGTATGTTTACACTGACCACAAACACGAGTTTCATAACTCTGTAATTGTTCTGGAGTTAATACTGTCAGTTAATATTGTCTCTTCCTGCTTATGTTCAACATATTAATTTGTTTCAGGAGACTTCTGAAGGACAGGCTACTGCACAGCTTTAAAATGAAGTTCAAGGAAAAACTTACCCTAAACTGACAAACAGCTACAGGACAATTAACACTACAGAGATTCTGATAAAACTCCTCTTCTTGTTTGACTTGTAAGATTTAAAATAGAAAGTGGATGTCCTTATTCCTGTGTTGAGAGGCAAGATATGGCACTTTAACCATGCTATGAGAATCAACTGACTCATTTGGGTTTTCTCCTCCTCGCTGTTCTGACTGAAACCTCACAGAAAGAAGTGCTTAAAGAAGTTGGACTGTGGTCCCTCAAGAGCTGGATGTGACTCTGCTGTTGCAAACTATGACTGGATATTTCTAATCTACAGCACAGATGCTTTCCAAACGCTGGCAAACCAAACTAAACAGGGTAACTATCTACAGCATCCTTACTCTAGTGCATTTGAAAAAAATATTCTATGTTAGTCCATCTCAGAACAAAGGCAAACAGGCAACCCACCAATTGTCAAGGGAGTTGTTGAGGGGGAGCCATCCAAATAAAACAACCCTGAACTTTGACAGTTGGGGAACTACACCACTGGTATTACTTTCTTTTGATAAAGGATGCTAAATACATACATTTAGTAGTACACACTAAAGATAAAATGACAGAACAAGATCTGAAGAATGTGTTGAAAGGGTAAGTGAGGGTCAAGTAAAATGCCCTTCTGCAGCTTGACAGAGTAACTGTCCCGTCTTCCAGAGGAAGAAAAGGCATAATCTAATTTCATGCATTTGACATCACAGGATCAGATGTACATTAATACTTGCAGAAATAAGACCTGGCTAATACTTCACATGAATGGATCTTCAGTTACCAACTGGACTGATGTTGCTTATAGCCAAACAACAAGTGCATTTTCATAGCACTGAACTACTATATAGTTTAACAGCAGCTGTTCAGGCAAGTGCCCTCGGAACAGTTTGTTGATAAACATACTCACAAGCTCTGTTAGCAAATATTGTCCCTGAACAAGTAACAAGCTCTGCTTGTTGTCTGCTTTCAAAATTTTTCTACACCATATTTACTGGACTTAGTGTTCAGTTTTAACTGGTGCCATAAGAATTTTTAGGACAAGTGCAATAAAGTACAATATTCTCATTTGCCTGCAAGAATCAAATATATTTCCCTTAGGTTTAATATTTTAAAAATAGCAAAATCCATGAGAAGAGGGAATAAATGTTTCTGGCTTGAATTTTGGGACATTAGTCACAACATGTTTCTGCGCTAGTGTCATAGAGGAAGGAAAACCTATCTTTGCATTGAAATTAGAGGGTGGATTTAGGCTATAATTTAATTTCCACATGCCCCAATCATCCAGCATGCCCCAATGAGTAGGAAAGCTTGTAATTAACCTCTTCTCAGGAACCACAAGTAAATAGAATTGTTTGAGGAAACTCTGATTACTCAATGTGAATTGGACTTCCAGCTACAGTGCCTGCTGTTGTGTTAAAGTTAGCAATTATTTTGGAAGCCTGCTTCCTCAGTGATGCTTTTGGTCCTAGCAACTGTTCTAGCCTCCCAAATAATCCCCTGCACACAGCCCCTGGGTGCAATGCCATGCTCCTCTCTTGTGCTAAAAGCAAGTTCAGTTTGAAATGCCAAGTTTGAAGGACGTACTTAATTTGGTGGAGTTGAACTCCCTCCCTCGTGGGTGCAGAGGAGAAAGTTTTCAAGCACTCAAAGTATAAACAGAACACTTTTTCAGAACACGTTTCTCTCTTCCTCTCTATTAATTAAATGAGTACACGCAGCAATAGGGTGAGTGGAAGATAAAGCATCTCTAAACTGCAATTCTCTCTGGAACAGACGCCTGCCCTCGGACAAGGAATGGGAAGTCTGAGCTGATGTCGCCGTTACAGGGAGCGTGGTCACAGCTGGGCATGAGCAGTTTCCTGTGGGGATGGTGTGGTGTCTCAATGCTTCCTCATAAATGAGGAATGTCTGTTCAGCCACTCTTCTGGTTTACTAAAGGCAACATAGATGTTTTTCAACTGTCTCAAGTTGCTAAAAGTTTCAGTTATGAAATGTTTCTCTAGACTTTCCTGTTTGTCAGACTTTGTACTACATGGCCCCTATGGCAACTACCGAAGTACTCTAACATGTCTTTGGAGAAGTGCAGTCCAGACTTTGCCTGAAACTGTCCTGTCAGAAGTAAAATTAATTTTCTTTTTTGTGCAAGGACAAGCGAAGGAAGACTAGACCTGAAACACTTCAACACAGACTGCAGAGTAGTTCTAAAATAGCTTCTTGTCCATGCTATGGCTGCTTGAGATCACAGAAGTTTGTTGTCTGACATCCTTCCTCTCAAAGAGCAAAAAGCATTTTCTCTTTAAGACAGTAAATAACAAAAACGGTTATTCCATTCAAAGTTGGACAAAGGCCTTTATGTAAATTCTGCTATCCAACAAAGACCGTGTACAAACACACACAAAAAGCACTTAAAAGTTTGTTCCCTAGGCTTAACTTTCCTCACTTCTACCAACAGCTTAGTCTGGTCTTGTCAGAAGCTTATTCTTCTTCTAATTGCCAGCACAAGAGGTTTTTAATTTATGTTTTGACAGCTAAAATACTACATCTTCATAAATACAAAGAGCTGTCAATAGTGCCAGCACAGAAGAAAAGGAGCCAGATGCAGTACTAACAGCTGGGGGAGACTGCAATGATTCTAGAAAAAGTTAAGAGAAGCATCTGCTTATAGTTTGATAACAGCTATCTGTCTAAATCCAACCTAGAAAATCATATCCTGCTACAGCTGCCATAGAGATTATGAACATCTCACTGAATAAAAAAACCCCCACCACCCTGTTTAGAAATAACAGGTTTAGATCAAGAGGATATTCCCTTCACTTCTGCCCTTTTTATTGTAAAAAATAAAATACAAACCAAGTCACAACAATAGTCTCATGTCTAAAGGTCAAGATAGCAAGCTTGCATTTGCCTTCTAAGCTTAAAAGAATTTATTTCAGTAAAATATACCACATGTAAAATTAAGCTACTCTATTTCTCACACCCTTAGTCTGAACATGGGCCCTTAGGCTGAGCTTTTCTCTCTACTTTGCTGAAATCCTGGGTTGGAAGGTGCACAAAGGCTCTCACCTCTCTTCCAAGCTCACATCTATCTCATTTCATCAGCTGTCAATTCACATCCAGGTACTACAGGCATAACACAAGAATGCTTTTTGAAAGCCACAACATGAAAAGTTTTAAAACGAGCTGCACAGAAAGGCATTTACATGCAGAATACGTCAGCAATAAAAGACACTGCACGACCAACACAGGTGCCAGTACCTCACGGTATGACAAGGAACAAGGTGTTTAGTTGCTCCTGGACCTGACGACCAGGTATTTCCTTTCCAAGCAGAGATGTTTCAGCGCAGGCCGGAGGGAAAGGGATCAGATCCTCCTGGCGCAGAGCTACTTCACCTGCCCTCCGTAAGCTGTCCTCGCTGCGGGCGGGGGGCTCCCGCTGCTCGGGGCCGCCGCCCCCGGCCCAGCCCCTCTCAGCGCCACAGCAGGGGCCGGAGGGGCGGTGGCCGCCACCACCCTGCTGGGGACTTTGGCGACAGGGACCCCCCACCCACGGCACCCCGCAGGGCAGGGACGGGACCCCGGCCCCGGCGTCACGGGGGCTCCTTCCCCGTCCCCCCGCCCCGGCCGGCTCAGGGCCGGTCCCAGCCCTAAGGGACCCTCCCGCCACCGCCGGAGTGCGGACGCCATTGAGAACCGCGTTGCCATGGCAACCCCCCTCCCGCCCCGGGGGCCTCGCCACAGCGGGGCGGCGATCCCCGCGCCCCCCGCGCCGCCTCACGGCCCCCGCACGGAGGATACAGCTTGAAGCCGCGGAGGATCTCCTTGGCCCGCTCGTCCGTGGCCGACATGGTCCTGCCGCGCCGCGGGCGGGCGGACGGGGCTGGGCCGGGCCTGGCGGGAGCGCGGCGGTGACAGCGGAGCCTCAGGACCCCCCGCCCCTCCCTCCCGCGCACCCGCCACTGCCCGGCGCAACCAACCCCAGCGGCCGCCCGCCGCAGCGCCGGCCAATCACCCGCGGCTGCCGCCTCCTCGCCCCGCCTTCTGGCGCAGGAATGACAGCGCTCCTGACCAATCAGACAGCGCTCTCCCTCAGTCAAGGGTGGGTGCGCAGCGGCCGCCGGGACTCTCCGGATGGGCCTGACGTGGCCGTGGCTCCGCAGGATGGCCGGGCAGGGGGAGCGCCAGGCCCGGGCGGCCTCACCGGGGAGCACTCGAGGGGGCGAGGGCCTGGCCAGCGCCCGCCCGGCGGCGGCCGAACGTGCCCGAGCCGCTGGAGCTCGGCTGGCGCTTCTCCTCAGGCAGTGACGGTCCCAAGGTTTCGTCTTTGGGGCTGCTCGGCGGAGCTCCAGCCTTGAGCTCGGGTGATGCCGGGGACCTGGGTGCTCAGACCCAGGGCAGCTTCTGCTGGACACCTTCAGAACCCACCTGGACGAGTTCCTGGGTTACCTGCTCCAGGTGACCCTGCCTTGCCGGGGGGTTGGACTGGATGATCGCCAGAAGTCCCTCCCAAACCCAGCAGTTCTGTGCATCTGCGTGTACCGGGGCCGGAGACAACAGGAGCAGCATTGTGGAGAAGGTTTAAAATAAATAGCGTGCTACCGCTTGGAACAAAGGCAGCCTTCTTTGTGCTGCAGAAATTTGAATTACAGAGTAGTTTGAGTTGAAAGGAACTTAAAGACCATTCACACTGGCCTTGAACACATCCAGGGGTGGGGCACCCACAGCTTCGGTGGGCAACCTGTGTCAGTGCCTCAGCACCCTCACAGTAAATAATTTCGTCCTTATATCTAATCTAAATCTGCCTTCTGGCATTTTGAAGCCTTTCCCCTTGTTCTGCATCACTACATGCCCTTGTAAAAAGTCCCTTTCCATCTTGTAGGACCCCTTCGGATACTTAAAGGCCTGAATAAGATCACTCTGGAAGCCTTTCTTGAGGCTGAACAATGCAAATATTTTGAGCCTTTCCTCATAGGAGAGGTGCTGTAGCCCTCTAATCATCTTCATGGCGTTTACGTTTGTGTAGCAGTCAATTGTGAGGGGAAGGTCTCAGGTTTGTTACCACATCCCGGGAGCCAGGCTGCTCTTTAACATGAGCAAATTAACCCCTCTGTTAACGATCTGAGTGCAACTGATAAAAATCATTAAGTCATGGTAAAAATCAAGGCAGCAGTTGTAACCCAGTCCTCAAAAGAGGACCAGTGAACAGCCAGGGTGCCGTCAATACACTCACTCATGGCTCCGCTTGCCTCCAAATCGGCCACTGTACAGAAGTGGAGAATGTGAGCATTTATTAAGGCTGCATTTAGTGCATAAGGTCAAGGCCACTGCCAGAATACCAATAAGAGATCTTAATAATAAAAATAGGCAGTATTTATTTCCCTGATGTATGTGATCCATGTTCAATTTCCCACCATCAGTTTAAGTGTATGAAGGGGTTATTTTGAGTCTGGGCAGAGAGCCAGGGGTGAGCTGTGCAAATATATATCTATGTTTTATTAAGAGTCCATCCTGGATTTTAGCTAGGCTGTGGAATTGCGTGCTGTCTAAGGAGGAGAGACTAAAGATCACCAAGGAGAAAAGACTGCTGAGGAGAAAAAGCAGGCAAGAAAAAAGCAGACCTGAAGAAGACAGAAACAACTGGTTGTATGTAGGGGATGAGGCTCCCAGGTGGAAGTAGGACATGCTGGTTTACAGAAGTTGTAAGGAACTCAATCCTGCCTCTGTTCAGGCTCCTCGGAGATGAGAGCCAGAGACCAAATGGATCTCGTGGCAAGGAACTCTTGCAGCTTTGAAGGGCTTCTCTAGCACAGGCGTAGGGATGTTTATGGAGTTTCGAGCTGGAGCCTTTGCATTTCCTGGCCAAGTCTCAGAATTCCCAAATACACCTCACTGCGCAGGGAAGCACAGGCCTCTCATTCATGAACTTCTGAAAATCATGAAAGAGCTCATGGCTGAAGTGTGAAGCTCTTGTGACTAGTGCAGGAGCAAGCAGCAGTGGAACATGTGACTGCACAACTCAGAGTGACAAAAACCCTGGGATCCCTCAAATTCCCTGGGCTGCATTCACACAGACAGCACTCTTGAGCACATCATCCTAAAAATCTGCTTGCAAGAAAGTTGCTGCAAATACCACCCTCCCTTGGTGCCACTTGGAACTGAAAACTTTTCCTTCGTATCTCTGGCAGGTGTGGCAGTTTCTGAGCTGCCATTGCAGGCGAGACAATGCCACCAACCTGCTTTGTGCTTCTCCAGCAGCTGTTCTCTCAAGGTGCAGGTAAGAGAGCTCGTGTTTCTGCAGAGCAGCTTAACTGGGAGATAGTTTAGTAAACTGGGGCTTCATCTCGCCACACACTTGATGGAAGAGGTTGTACAGCTTCACATCTACAACCACCCATCACTCCTTGCCTGGCCAAGATGAGAGCACAGCAAGCAGCTTAGTCCCTGGATCCTGGGGAACACAGAGAGTTTGGCAGCTTTTAAGCAGGGCCTGGGAGCTCCCCTCACCATGCACTGGAGGTGGGTGCTGGCAGCTGCAGGGGTCAGAAGGCTGGAAGGAATGAGGATGAGTGGATGAAGCATGGTGGAAGCACACACAGATGAATAATGAAAGATAAGGAAAAATATAAGAAACACAAAAGTATTTTCACTGTTGGCCCTCTCCTTGGTGAGCCTTTTGTCCTCAAAGCCTGGGGGTCCAGTACCCCACTGCTTGGGGACATTACTCTGGCAGTGCAGGGAAATAAGGGAAAATAAGGGAAAATACGGTGAATTATCTGCTGCCTAAAAGGGACCTGGACTGCAGAATCACAAGGGGAAGAGATGGGGTGAGTCGAGATAATGCCAACATTAAAAGATAAAATGGATTAACATCTCCTGGCACACAGAGAGATGCGTGGGTGGAGCAAGAGGTTGCAATAGCTGTTTAAAAGGGAAGGAGACAGCTGGACATCCACATATTTTTCCTCTTAAAAAAAAAAATCCATCCCAAAAGCTGAGCTTAGCTGATGCTGTCCTCCAAACTCCAGGTCAGCCAGCCAGGCTGGCTGTCAGCAGTTGGGAGGTATCAGGACAGGCACTCCTGGCTGACCTACATGGGGCTAACAGCTGATTTTTACACACAGACTCTAGCAAAAGGTTGCAAAACCAATCCATGGAAAATAGCTCACAATCATATATTACCATTTCTATTTCAGCCTGGAATTTGAGCTTTAACGAGTGCTGGGAAAAAGGAGGCCACGCACCGCTTGTCCAAGGCAACTGTTCCAGCGTGTCTGCAGGACGACAGGAACCCTGGGGAAGGGCCTGGTTAGGATGTGATTAAAGAGGTAATTCTCCCTCCCTGTGCAGATGAGAGCTAAGTGTGGCTTAAGTAAATTACTGACTGGCTTGTTATAGCCCTGGCTGAGTTCCCTCGCTGCGCAGGGCCTGGTTTTTTACATCCAATTTGCTTTGAAGCCCAGACTGTCACAACAGCATTCCAACACCTGCATCTCTGCACTTGTCTGACACCCCTTCTCTGATGGATGATGGGACACTAGGGACCTGCTGTAGATGGCTCTGAGACACAGTCTAAGCCCCATCAGTTTCCCTAATAGTTTCTGATGTTCATTCCTTGAAAGCTTCCCCCTCCTGACCGTGCTGGTCCGTGATTTGATCTTCAGGGACTTGCTGACTGAAAGTCAGAAGCACTTTGCTCTCAGCTGAAGGATTTTTAACAGAGGCACTTTTTATTCACAACATGGCATAGATGAGCCTACAAACCTTGGGGAGGTGAACAACCCCCAATTCCCTCTTGTTTCCACCCTTGTTCTGATACCCCCTCAGGTGTCATTTGGCTGCTGATCTATGCCCTGGGGAGGATCTTAACCCTTCCAGCTCCCTCCCTGCTCCCCCATGTCACAGCCAGAGCTCTGCCCTTTGGTTTATCATTTGTATGGACCATTTTTCTATGGAGTTTAAAGTCAGTTCTATCACCCCTTGATCTTCACCCCCTCTCTTGGAATTTCCCAGGAGGATTGGACCGAGAGGCTCAGCTGGTAGAATCATAGAATATCCTGAGTGGGAAGGGACTGACAAGGATCATCGAGCCTAACTCCTGTCCTTGCACAGGACAGCCCCAAGAATCCCAGCATGTGCCTGAGAGTGTTGAACAAACACCAAAAGCTCTGCCAGGCTTGGGACCGTGGTCACTTCCCTGGGGAGTCTGTTCCAGTGTCCCGCGCAACCATTCAATCTAATAATGGCCCCACTTCTAATAACGAAGTGGCCTTCCAGCAGTGGCTCTTTGCACGGGTTATTTTGGGGTGCAAAGCCCTGTGATGCTGCCACAAGACCTTGTGTCCCCAAAAAGAGGCAGGAATTTCACTTGCTTATGCTGGAACAGCTGCTCGGGACCCAGCGGAGCAGCTGTTTCAGCATAAGCGAGTGAAGTTTGCTCCACGGGCTGCTGGATCATGGCTCTGTAGCTGCCAGCACACGCAGCCCGCCGTCCCCATCCCGGTATCCCGGGGATGCCGGGTCGCCGTTCCCGGTCCTTGCGGCCGCCCGGGGTCGGGCGGAACGTTCGGCGCGGCCCGCGCGTTCCGGGGGGGAAGGAGCCGCGTGCGGACACCGGCGCCGCCATCATGGCGGCCTGAGGCGCGGCGGGTTCGGCGCCGGGAGCGGCGGGACGGGAGGCCGGGAGCGGAGAGGTAACGCCGGGGCTGGGGGAAGCTTCCCGGGAGCAGGGGCGGCGGTGAGAGACCCCCGTTGAATCACCTTCTGCGGCACGGCTCGGCCGGCGCAGTGGGGCCCGAGGGCTCTGCCAGGGGTCTGGGGGAAACGGGAGGCCCGGGAAGCCCTCGCTTTCCTGCTGCGGGGTCTGCGGGCCGCTTCCCGCCCTGAAACTCACTGAGGCACCTCAGCGAGGCCTGACCGGGACAGAAGCCCGGTTTGTCCCCCTGCTTGAGTTGTTGTAGCCTTTGGACAAGCTACGTTGGACGGTCTGCTGTATTTCATTTATTTCTCACCAGGGTTGTGGAAGCAGCGAGGTATTTCCAGTGACACGGGCGTGCACACAGGTTGCAACAGCACCGCAGTTGTCTGAACGTTCACTTGGAAAGGGGCAGAGAATTGGCATTCCTTCCCTACCAGGGCATGGATACAGCCAGCCAGTCTTTTGTAACCTCATACACCAGCGAGAGGTTTGATTACCTGTGAGGGAAGACAATAGAACTGTGAAATCTGAATCTCCTTCCCAGCAGAGTCGATCCTTATTCTCTCCTGAGAAAATTGTCCTGTCTGTGTGCTCCTCTGCGAGCAGAGCACAGCACTGGTGCGTTGGGCAGCCACACTGAACGTTCCTGTATTGCAGGGATTTCCCGGTCAGAACTGAGGTGCTGTTCAGCCACGCTGCACGTGTGCCTCTGATGGAAAGAACCCCAGACAGACTCCGGGGGCTGAGATATCTCTGTGTGGAGAGTGTTAAAGGTTGCCCGCTCCAGTTGAGGCCATCTGTACCTGCAGGTGTAATAGAACAGAGTAAAGTGTATTTTTAGAAGTTGACGAATACAGGAAGCTGTCTGTGATGCCTTCACAAGCCTTAATTTGGTTAGGCCGGGTAGAACAGTGAAACCACTGTATGACTGTGCTCCCCCCGCAAGGGTGGATGTGGGCCCTGTGGTCACACAGAACCAGACAGGTTCTCTGCTGTTGGGTTCTCTGGTGTTTGGTTTTCATCACCAGAGTAAAGGTTATGCCCTCTGCTTGATAATTATCCCATACAAACATAATACAAAACCTCCCTTATCTGCCAAGTTCTTTGTTTGGTTTCTGAATAACATGCTTGGGAAGTTTTGTCCTAGCTGTTTGTAAACAAACAGCTCATTTGTGGAGCTTGTTAATAAACAGTGGTTTACATTTCAAAAGCAACATGTTGGTGCTGGGAGACAACATGCACACCAGAAATGTCAGGCAGCAGCCAAAGACAAAGACCTCTCTTTACAGGGACTTAAACAGAGCCTTTGTAGAAAGGGTATTTTTATCACTTAAGCTTTCCAGTTAACCCAAAACACTTGAACGGTACAGTGCAGACTGGGGAGCTGCCTCCAGGCCACAGTTCTCTTTGCCTTTTGGGCTCAGAAAGCAGTGGGAATTATGGACACACAGTGTATCATAGTCAGAGTCAAAGGAAAAGGTGGGATGTGTGGGCACACAGTGTAGATCAGTCCTTCAGAGGGAATTACGTTAGTTGCTGCTTTGGAGTTGTGTAATGAGGAGAGAGGAAGTCAATCAATAAGCATCTCTACAGTTGGAATTATTTGGCAGCATCACTAGAAGGAGGAATCTGAAAACAGCATGAAATCTGAACTCCTTTCCTACAAGAAAGGATCTGCAAGAGCAGATACTTTAGGGAACTGATCAGACAGGAGTTTTGTTCAGATACTGTGTGAATCATTTTTGGCCTCCAGCTAAATCAGCAGTTGAACCTGCTGGGCTTCTGGCCTGCCCCTGAATGCTGAAGAAAAGCCTGGCTCTGCTGACGCGGAAATGTTGCTATGCTGAGCACCTTCTGGCACACTGCCAGGCAGAACTCGGCAGAGGAGAAAGGATGTGTTAATATTATGTTCTTTTACTGACAGATTGAAAACCTAGAATGGCAGGAGAACAGAAGCCGTCCTGCAATCTTCTAGAGCAGTTTATTTTACTAGCCAAAGGTACAAGTGGCTCAGCTCTGACTGCTCTTATAAATCAAGTGCTAGAAGCTCCTGGGGTTTATGTCTTCGGAGAGCTGCTGGAGTTAACCAATGTGCAAGAGGTAAGAGTTGAGTTTTTATTCTAATGCCCCCTCTGCACTAGTAGTATAAGGGATCCCCAGAAGTTTCCACAGGCAGCCTGTGAGTGAAATTTCTGTGCCAGGAGGGGCCTGGTGCAACTTACCTAGGTTGAGAGATGCTTTTGTATAAGAGAGTGACCTTGCTTTTGCCTGTGTATGTTAGGTGTTAAGGAATACCTATATAAAGCTTTGCTACCTTAAAGCAATTGCTAACACAGCAAAAACCTGGCAGCAGCACAGTAGCAGTTTTAAGAAGGCACTTTGCCAACCAACAAGGAAAAAATCCCTTTCTACTCCTTTACTGTCCTGGAAAGCAGAACTTCAGTGCTCTCCAAAAGTCTTTGTGAACAGATGTCTAGTGTATCAGGCCTGGGTGGTAACCAAATCCAAACCATTTCAAACCAAGGTGGAAAGTAAGTTCCAAAGCTTTTGCTGAGAATGCTGTGCCAGCCCCTGCCTCTACTACAACGAAGGAATCTAAGTTGAGTGTCTCTGCAGCTGGAGTAACACAGTGTACAGCGAGTTTGGCTTTCCAAACAGGCTCTTAAATATGCCTAAAAGTGCCTCAATGGTTGTTCAGCATCAAATCACAAGTACTGGTTTTTTCCTGGATTTGTGCACAGCTAATGGTATTAAAAACCCAATCAATAAGCTTGGTGCTGCCATTATTCCAGTGAAGTGTTTGCAGGCAAGAGAAGAGCTATTACCTTCAAGTGCACTCAGGTTACAGTGTCCCAGCTCTCTTTGCTTTGAAGCTGTGGTGGCTCTGCAGGTGAGCTGTCCTAGCTTGCACAGGATGCTTAACCAACCATCACCATTGCCTGCTTTCCTATCACCTGATGAGAGGAGCTGGCCCTGCAGGTTGTCAGCTGAAGTTAAGATTTGCTTTTTTCTTTTACCTCCCAAGATGCCACACAAAGCAGTTGACAGTCCAAACTGGAGGTAGGTTCCAGTGCATAGAAATGGCAGGATCATCTTGACTCTAAAACTGCTGAAATTTGCTGCTTCTGATGCCTTAGAAAGGGTCCAGGTTGGGATATAATTGCTTTTGTGGGTACTGCATGTCCTGTGCACATTTAAACCATTCTCTGGGGAAGCTGCCTATCAGGGTTGTGTTGTCCATGTTATGTGACATTTCTTTTCTCCCCATCCAGCTTGCTGAGGGGTCTAATGCTGCCTATTTCCAGCTGCTGAACCTGTTTGCGTACGGAACGTACCGGGACTATGTAGGTAAGAGGCTACTGCCCGTTTGCAGAGCGTGGGACTGGGTTGCCCTTTAGGATTGTCAGAGGCAATTCTTTGCTCTCTTGGATGCCTGGTGTAGAGTGGCTGGGTGAAAGTGTCCAGGAACAGAACTTGCTTAGGAGGAGAATTGTCCGTAGGAGGTCTCTTGGTTATGTGTGCTTTTTGCTTGCTAAAAATGAAAGGAAGGGCTGGAAACTATGGTGTGCTACTGGTTTGGGTGGGACTGCAGCAGAATTCATTGACGTTCGCAGGCCGCTTACCTCTGTGGAGGGCAATTTTAGACATCTCTATGGAAATTTAGATGACACCAGTTATGGAAACTGCAGAAAACTTAGACAAAATTGTTCTGCATTATTTATAAAAACCTATATGGTTTGTGAGATAACCTTTTATTCCATGATGGCATTGCTGAAACAAAATGAATAATTTCTTAGCTAGAATACAAGTCGAAGTAATGACTTTTATACAGCTTTAGAAAGACTATGTGTGAATCATCTTTGTATCTGTTGAAATGTGCTTTTATCTCTGGTGCTTATGCTTCCATTCTGCTACAATTTAATACTTCATTTGTGGGTAGCAGCCTCATCCAGACCATTACAGAGTGTGACAAATAATTCTGTCATAGTGCTGGTTCTCAGTGTGGTGGATGAGCTATCTAGTTCCTTTAAGGAGAAGTGGCATCTCTTAAGTGCAAGGACTGGAAATTCCAGTGTCTGTGAAGCAACATGAGCCTCATGAATTCTGTGACTGATTAGAGGATGTGTTTGCTGTCCATGGCTCTTTTGTCACAGCGTGTGACAACACAGTTCATTCTTCCTTTTCTAGTGTAGAAAGAGAAAGAGGGAAAAGCAGTCAAAATGTAGAGCATTGGATGGGTGGGATGGAACTTGAGTGGCCCTGAAACACTAATTTCCATTAAAGTAGATATTTTAAAGAGTTTCTTAGCTTTGGAGAGCTGCCAGTTCCCTTTCTCTTTTTAAATATTCATGAGGCACATGGATATAATACAGTGACAGTATGGCCATCTAGATTAATAATTTCTCCTCTCTTCCTCAGCCTGGTACTTTGCACTTTAAATTCTGCAGCTCTTCAGAGAAATAAAACCAGCTGTATTTGCAACCAGATCAGCAAAGGGGGAAGATTTTTCTTTTGTCAGCTTGTTAATGAAATAAAAATTACTTGGTAGAAACAAAGCCTTTGACCAACTGCTTTGGCAGGGCACCAGTTGTGAATTACCTTCTAATTCCAGAACCAAAATTACTAAAGAAGGAGGGAAGAATGGAATTGCCAAGCTGTTCTTAACTTTTCCCCTTCTCTCCCTGGGTGTGCCAATTTGTCTGCAGCAGCAGCAGCGTGCTCTGTTCACCAGCACCCACATTAGCTGGAGGTGTTCAGTCTTTCAGAAGTGTAGTGTAGCATAACAAGGCTGAAGTTCTGCAGCCTGGATTATGTCATTTTCAAAGTAAAGTCCTGAATCCTGTCTTTTTGACATTAACAGCAAACAAAGATAACCTGCCTGAATTAACAGTGACTCAGAAGAACAAGCTGAAACACTTGACGATCGTAAGCCTGGCTTCCCGAATGAAGGTAAAGTGCGTGGGGTGTGACTGCTGTTGTCTCTTGGTTTTGTTTCAGAAAATGGCATCCATTCCAGAGCACTGAAGTTGTATCAGACTGTGTGGGTACTCACAAAATAATCCTGTACTGGGAATGTACCTGTAGGATACAATGTTCTCCCCCGGTGCATTTGGGATATTAACTTAGTGGACTTCCATGGATGAAGTGTGGGGGTGTCTGAATTGATGTGCAGATTGGTCAGGAAGGTCTGGGAAACTTTGTATGTTTTTTTTCACTGCTGGAGAGATGGAGTATCATTCTTAAAAACACTGACTTTTTGTTCTAGAGAAAATTAAGCAGCACTCTTAATTTCTTCTACAATCCCATTTACCTTTTTTCTTCTAGAATGTGCTATACCAAAGCCTCAGAAATTACCAAAGTTGTGTCAGAATATTTCATAGCCTGGCAAGCATTTGTTGTGCCGTGATCAGTTACTGCTGCACCTGCAGGTCAAAGCGTAGGATACAATAAACTTTTGAGTCTCAAGCTTCTGAGACTTAGCCATTCATTTTGGCCTTAGGACTGTTAACTTACTCTTGGTCTTGCTGTTTTTAGTGCATTCCCTATTCTGTGTTGCTGAAGGACCTGGATATGAGGAATCTGAGGGAGCTGGAAGATCTCATTATTGAAGCAGTTTATACAGATATTATCCAAGGGAAATTGGATCAACGAAACCAGGTGTTAGAGGTGGATTTTTGTATCGGCAGAGACATTCAGAAGAAGGACATCAGTAACATTGTCAAAACACTCCAGGAATGGTGAGGCAGTCTCTCCACCCTCCTTGTTCCTTATACATAGCTTGTCCTGTTTTTCCCCTCAGAGTTTCAATTGCTGGCTCAATTTCACCATGTTCCATTAATCAGGAGTCTTATGCTATAAGTAGGCACTTGGAGGAGGAGTCTGTTGGGCAAGTTTTCCAAGATCCCATCTGGGATTCAATTTGTATTATGTATCAAGCCAAACTACACCACATTGTGAGCTTCTGCTCTCACTGTAGCTTTTGCATGGCAGAACCCCAGTGAGGAGTCAAGGACTTTGCAGAAGGAGGTGCCAGACTGGACTCATGGTTCTGTAGTGGGAGCTGCTCCCCTTCGTGGTGCAACGCTTCATAATGAAGACAGAACTGTTACTTTTCAGCCTTTTTCACTGTGTTGAGAACTGTGTGGGCAAATTCTAGAGAATCACAGCTCTTCGGATGGGATGCCTCTTCAAGTTTGAAGTTTCAGGTGGCTTTGTCTTCTCTTTGTTCCTGCAATTGCAGCCTGTCTGCAACTGTAGTGGGACTGTGGTATTATCTCTCTGTACCTTTGCCAGGAAGCTGTTTCTCATCTTTTTGTGGGATTCCCTTCCCACCTAAAGAAATTCCCCCATAGACTGTGGAGCCCATGGCAGGTCCCGAGCTGACTGGGAATTGCTTCCTAGTTGCTATGGTAATGAGTGCGTGAAAAGTAATTAAACTTCTGGGCAAATGTACTGTCCTGTGTTGGGGGCAGGTTTTCTGCTTCTCTGCTCCAGCTCCCTCAGTCCCATCATGGTGGGAGGGCTCTGGCAGCTTCCAGGACCTTGCAGCATTGTTTGGAAGGTAACAGTGAACTCACTGCCAATTCTCTTTTTATCTTCTCCGGTTCTGAGTTCTGTGCTGAGTGCTCTTGTCATTTGAACAGGCAGGAGGATTATCTCAATATTACTTTTTTCTTTAATTTTAAAATTTTACATTTAAATACTGTGTTGCATCCTGTTTAAGCCGTAATTCTGACTGAAAAGGAAGATGAAAGTGCATTGAACCTGGACTTACTCTTTGATGGTAAGGGTAACACAGACTCTCTAGAGAATGCTGAGAAATGCATCGAGTACACAGCAAAGCTTTTTCTTGCCAGCTTTTTGCAACTCTAAGCAGGAAGTACAAATATAATAATCTCTTAAACTTTTAGATGAGCATGACTTTTGAGATTGCCTGATTGAGCTGCTCCAGAGAGAACTTGTAAACAATTTGATGTCGTTTGTGTCTTGCAGGTGCGATGGTTGTGAAGCAGTTCTTTTAGGAATTGAGCAGCAAGTACTTAGAGCCAACCGGTACAAAGAGAACCATCACCGAACTCAGCAGCAGGTAGAGATGGAGGTGGGTACAGCATCATCTCAGGCCTCTATGCTGTTGGATAAACGTTTGTTTGCTGAAGGAAATAATCTGGTAAGGGCTGGTTGATGGTCACGGCTCTCAGAAGAAGGCTAGCAATCATGCAAATCAGGTGTGGGCTAGGATGAAAACACATCCAATTCTGAGTGTTAGGAAGACCACAAACATCAAATTTGCCCCTCTGAGCAGAGTGGAGCTTTTCTTGATAAATTGGTATAAATTTAGACTAGGTGGCTGCACTAATTGTGGTTTCCTGTATTGATTCGTTAGGAAAACTCTGCTTTTACCACAAATCTTCATTGCAATTCTGTTCCCTTCGTACAAGGCAGGCAGGAAGTCACAAACAATTCTCTTTGTTAAGCCTGGAAGTGTAGTTAACAAAAAATCTCGGGAGTGTGAATTGCTTTTGCAAAAAGTGCCCGCGGCAGCTCCCCCGGGGTCTGGCCGGGCCCTGGCGCGCTCCCGCCGTGAGGTGGCAGCACGAGCCCGCGGTCCAGCCCGGCCCAGCGCCCGAGCCTCGGCCGCCGCCAAGGTGGGGATGGGCCTCCCGAGACTGCATTTGCGATTATCATCCCTGCAGGTTTATGTTTGCATCTGCTCGGTGGATTGATCGGCATCCAGAGCACATTTGGTTTGCCAGATGCCTTTGGCTTGGAGTTGGCACACCTGACCACCAAACCTGGGGGTTTTTTTAAGGCTTGCTCACTGTATTTGTGGTGAGTCCTACAGAGTTTCAGGGAACAGAGGATGGTGCTTAGTGCTGTATCTCTCCTTTTCAGCCAGAGTAGCAGAAACGTTACTGCTGCTTCCCACGAAAACAATTTCTGTTATTGCTTCTTAGCAAATACCTGTGTCTCAGACAGCCAGCTAGCCCAAATGGCATTTTTCCTTTTTGAGTTCTGTCCGAGAGTAAATTTTTCTTTCACTGTCTCCTTTGCCCTTCCTGCTTCTGGCCAACAGAAAGGTAGGATGGCTTCCTTCTGCACCAAGGCAGTAGTACGTCCCTCCAGCCAGACTGAAGGGTGGTACAATATTGTACCATTGTCTCTTAGGAAAAAAAATAATCCCTAGTTATTCCAGACTGGAAATACTCTCAGCTCTGTCTGTAAGTGAGGGTGAAACACTACCTTTATTAAACTCAAATGCAGAGCATGTTACTGCTGGGAGAACCTCTTTTATAATCTCCCTTCTTATACTCCAGGGGTTTTTCAATATGTTTATGAACAGAGTGTCTGCGGCGAGGGGAGGAAGAAGCAGGTGCTGATTCACTGTCTCTTCTTGGCCAGGTCACAAACATAAAGAAAACATTAAAAGCTACAGCCTCGTCGTCGGCACAGGAGATGGAACAGCAGCTGGTAGAGCGAGAGTGCCCTCCACACACAGAACAAAGGCAGCCCACAAAGAAGATGTCCAAAGTCAAAGGGCTGGTCTCCAGCCGTCACTAGAACATACCATCTAAATGTCGTTCAGTTAGGAATGACAACAGGAGGAGCAAAAAGGGCCTGCGTCTCCTTTTTCAGTGGGTTCTGGGCCAGTCCCTTCCTGGCTGGCAAGTAAAAGCCCTGTTTGAACAAAGCTCCCAGTTAGCAGCACCTGGCTCAGTTACACTGTGCAGCCCCTATGAGTTTTCAGGGTGTCCCTGTTCTGGTCCTGTCAAGAGGGACTTTTAAAGAAAGGGACTAACCAAAAGGGGCAGGAAAAAAAACCAAAATATCTGTGGACCGTTTTGCTCCCTCCCAGCTAGTTCATTGCTGCTTAACCTTGAGGAAGCTGCTGTACTAAATCAGATCATGGGAGAGCTTTTATAGCAAGCATCTGAATCCCAGGGTTGAAGTTTGGCTACCAAAGCCAGGCTGGGAGCGAGGAAGCCATCAACACAGATCTTTTCATTCCCAAAGGGAGCGCAGGAAGGTTTCTAGGCCAGGAACTGCTTTACATGGAAGTCTTCAGCCTTTCCGCTACCCCTGTCTATTTTAAACTGGGGTGAAATTCACACTACCTCGCTCTGTGAAGATGAGTTCCAGTGCTGGGCTGTTTACTTAACTGTCTGTTTACTGCCCTTAGTAAGCCCTTTAATCTCTCACAGATTCAAAGCACTGTTCTGCATCTCTGAGGCATCAGTACAATAAGGAGGAAGCAGGCTGCTCTTTCTCACAGTCCTTCTTTGCAGGTGGTTAGGAGCATGCTAGAAACGGTTCCTCCTGAATGTGATGTGACCTCCCAGAGCTGCTTGTGAGTTGTTTCCCCCATTGATACCTTCAAAGGGTAATGCATTCGCTCTTCCTTGGATGCTGGCGACAGTGGGAGAGGAGCCTGTTTGGCATCGAGGCAGGCTGGTGGCCCAGGACCCACTGGCAGGGGTCGCAGCAGCATCCCCTTGCTGAAGCAATGGACTTGACTAGTCTTTCTGAATTTTGAACACTTTCAGGTTGTATTTTCTTCCCTTTGTTTTTTTTTCTTTTTGTACATTGTTGTGATTCTAAAGCATTTCAGCCTTTGTTTTGTGGGGTTTTTTTATTTGTTACAAACTAACTTCAGGTGATTTGCACCTAGTTTGGCAAGGTGTGGGGTTTTTTTTAAGGGGGAAGCATTGGAACAGCAATTCATAAAAAAGCACATTTTAGAAAAAAAATTAAAAATGCTGATTTAATGTCAGAGTCTGGAGTCTTGACTTTGAGGCTGTTTTAGGCTTGTTGTCCAATGGCACTTGTTCACTTGAGCATTTATTTGATTCTTGGTATATGTTGACTGAAGGTCTGACTGATCTCCCTGATGCACCTGGGAGACAAGGAAGCCTCTTCACATTTTGTCAGGAGTTCATCTTTGTCCAGATTTGTGCAGAAGGATCTGTGGCAAAGCTGTTAGCTGAGCCCCATGTCCTGAGCCTCAACAGCTTTGATGTTTGGTTGTGGAAGGTTTGTAGTTGTGCTCTGTCTTAGGCCAGTCAGTTCCTTCCTTTGGGTCTAGCAGAGTGTGGCTTTGTAGTTTGGCCCCTGCATTTCACTTCTGTAAAGAGAAGCTCTTTCCCTGAGCAGGCAGGGGAGCTGTTTAAGCAGAGGACTGTGACAGTGCTCCAGTCCTGCAGCCAGCTGTCACCTGCGCTTGCTTGTGCAATGCACGTGCCTTCCTCTTACTGCTACCAGGACTCTTTGCCATCTGCGTGTTTGCAGTCCTCAGTCACAGGACCTGCTCACTTGTGATAGTAAATCCCTCTCCTTTCCTTCTCCTGCAGTGCAGGCACACCAGCTTTTAGTCTGGAGAGAAAGATCTAAGTACCCTCCCTCCAGCTTCCTCTGGGTCAAATCCCAGAAACTTCTGATTCTGGTCAGGCTTCTGATTCTTTACCAGCCCTCTCTCCCCCTAGAAATGCGACAAGGATGTTAAGTGGATAAGCCCAGAGCACGAAGCTTTCACCAGTAACTCAAAGGAACTGTTTCCTAAGCAGTGGCAGTATTAGCTCCTGTTTCAGCTTCTCCCAGTATTTAGCTGACAGCTTCTCAGGAGGTGCGGGTGGACCTTGTGTCCCCAAGTCTGTGTGCTGGAGATGGACTGAGTGTTTCTGGCTTGCTGCATGGACAGCTGTAATGTGCTGGTCATCCAGTTCCTCACTGGATTTGACTAGTGAGGAGAGGCTCTATGGTCCTCCCTCCTTGCCATTTTTAGTACCAGTCCTGCAAAGAGGCAGGAGGAATACAAACGCCTTTGGGAATCACTTTAGGTCCTCATCAAGCAGCAGTCTGCTGGGGAGGTAGATGTGAGTTTGGCACCCTTGGTGTTTATTCCCTGCCAGTTACAGGAGTCACATTAGTTTGCTGCAGCTTCTTTAGTGTTTGGAAGTTTTTGAGTTTGTTCTTACATTTTTGCTGTTCTCAAAGCCTAGCTGGGGGTGAGGATCTTATTTATGCTTTGGTACGCATCGCCTTTGATCAGCGAAGCAGCAAGGGAGGAAATAGCACTTTGAATAAAGAGCTGTCCCATGTCTGATGGTGACAGAGGATGGAGAAAGGACTGGGGTATTGGAGGGGATGGAGCTGTTTGCGTCTTTGGCTTTCCTGGTGCGCCAGCAAAGGGCTTGGTGCTGCAAAAGGAGGGGGACGTCTGCAATGAGCCCGGGCTGAGATGAGTCATTAACAAATGACATGCACAGAGTACCTGGGGGAGGCAAACAGCTCTGCAGCAGCTGGTTAATGAATCTGGCTTGAAGGAAAGAGTTAGAAGCTATTCCAGGAATGAAGCAGAAGGCAGAGTTGTTAACAGGCAAGGATGCAGGAGGTGCTGTGCTGTTTGAGAAGGACAACAGATGAAGACTGCGTTGACTCCCTGTGACTACAGGAAGGGCAGCAACTCAGAGCAGAGTTGTGAATTAGGGGCTGGTGGGGGCTGAATTGTGGGCAGTTTCGAGTGGAGAGTGCCCAGGGAGCTGAACTGCTATAGGGACAAGAGGGAGGTGGAAGCAGAGGCAGATTTGATGCAAACTCCCATGGATTGCCTGTGCTTGCTGGAGGCAGCTAACGCAGCTTGTCTGAGCAC
This sequence comes from Pomatostomus ruficeps, assembly GCA_013400735.1. NCBI lineage: Eukaryota > Metazoa > Chordata > Aves > Passeriformes > Timaliidae > Pomatostomus > Pomatostomus ruficeps. The sequence continues at coordinate 224,369 of VYZT01012486.1, forward strand.
TGCTGGATGCTGCTCCTTGGTGCAGGGCGAGCATCCTGCCCTGCTTTGGTTTATGGCAGCGATGGGATGCTCCAGCTGCAGCTCGCTCCAAGATTATAGCAGGACAGACTTTGGGCTATTGAACTTCTGTTTGCCTTTTCCACCCAGAGGGAGAGAAAGTGGATGGAATTGCCTTCCCTCTGCTCTTCAGGCCTTTATTGTCTAGCTTTGTGTTCTGCAGCTCCACTTGTACTAGTGCTTGTTTAATATGGAATTGAGCACTGAGCTGGAAAATGGAAGAGAGGATCTCAGCTGATTGCAGTGCTGGTAGGCTGCCCTAGCCCTAAAGCTGTGCCTCATGCTAACAAATGTCCCTGGCATTACTGCCGTGACTCGGTTGATACCAGCTAACATCAGGCAATTCTGGAACGTGATAAAGCAGTGCTGATGTCAGTCTTTTACAGAAAAAAAATGTTATGGATTGAAATGTCTTCCTCTTTTACTTCCCTCCTCAGCTTCTTAGCTAAGTTGAATGCTAACTTACTCTTGTGTTGAGAGCAGGAGGGAAAATCAGTGATGCTGACAGACGTTTCTGTGTTCAGATTTGAGACCTGTCCTGCAATCAATCTTGTGCAGACTTAGGAAATCCCATGGGTGGTTGTGGAGCTGCTCCCAAGCTTGCGGGTCTCTCTCCGTGGATCGTGTGCAGGAGTAGGACCTGCAGAGCTGCTCTCCAAAGTGAAACTGAGGAAAGTAAGGCTTTTGTTTCTTACAGAAAACAGTGGTAGAAAGAAACTACCATTTTCCCACCAGCCCTGAAAAGTGAATTTTGCCGAACATCTTTCAGTTCCTGAAAGAATGGAAAAGGATACAGACCCCAGAGGGTGGTTTTGGTTTTAGTGTTCTTATCCTATGAGGGCAAAATGCATTGGTCCACGTGTGCAAAGCAGACTTGGGTTTACTCATGGCAGGGAAGACAGAAGAAACAATGCCCTTATCTTTGATAGCTGTGTTAGAACATAACAAACCACATGGGTAAACCAGACCTTTCCTAAACTTTCAGTTCTGCACACGTTTATATGAGCTCAACCAAACTGGAAACCAAACAGAGCCCACCCCTGCACAGTAAAACAGTCCAAGCTTGTGCATTTGTGGGGCAGTTGGTGCTGAGGTTTGTTACTTTTGTGTCTGAGCCTGTTGCAAACTGCAATGCAGAAAAACAACCTTGCTCTTTATTGTTCTAAATAATGGGGAAATGGAGAAATCTAAGAGCCTGCCCCACAAATACACAGACCCAGCTAGCCAGATCTCGGGCACCTGGTCACAAACAGTTTCCTGTTGTTTTTTTTCCACCCCACTAGGTCCTCTATAACACCTGTCCTAATGCAAGGGAACCAAAACCTGAGTCTGCATAGCACATTTTTGTGTAATCTGAGAGAGAGTAACCCAGGGCCATCAAGAAAGGTAAATTAAAGTTTAGAGAGATCTCAGTTCCTACTTGTAACCTCAACCTTGTAATCTTAATACGGAATTTCAGCCTGACAGTCTGATTGAATTTCTCGGCAGAGTTTTTAGAAATATGTCATTGTTTCACTCTGCTCCATGACGAAGGTCCGTGTCTCTCAGGGACTGTTGACATTTTGCTGGTAGTTCATCAAGTTTGGCCCTCCTGCAGAGCTCCCAGAGGTAAGTGATTGTACTCCATGTAAAGAGAGTGTGTGTTTACCCCCTAGTCTGGGCTGACCCTGCCTCTCAGTGTCCCTGTGGTGCCACTCCCCTCTCTGATTGGTCAGCCAGGCAGAGGAATGGGCAGAGCAGCACTTTGCTCCCTGTCTATGAATCCACAGACATGGATGCTTCTTTGTACAGTGTGTACATCTCATGACGTGCCCCACTGCAAACTGCCTGAGTGTGGTAGCTGTGACCACAGTTTTTCTTGTTGATAAGAAAAGATGTCCCTGCTGTAGCGAATGTGCATACATACGCACTGGAAATTCCAGGCAGTAATGGGATGCCATAAGGTCATTTAACAGTCCTGAAATATGTATTTTCCCACAGAGCACAAAAGAATCTGTGCCAGTAGTCCTTGCTTGCTGTAATTCTAGTAAAAGATGGGACACACTTCACATCTCCAGATATCCAAAGAGCCTTTGGAATATCTGTATCATTAGGGCATTTCGAAATGCCCTAATCACACATGATACCTCTGTGTTTCCAGAAGAGCTGATTGTGGTGGGTAAGCGAAGCCTCGCTCCATCAGAGATCAGCCTCTTTGTGAGTATTTGGAGCTTGTCTGACCATAGGCTGCGTTTTCATGGGTATGAGGTTTGGAAGTAGTGCTCTCTCGCCCTTCAGACTCTTCCCAAAGATGCTATTTATCTCACCAGCCCTCGTGTTTCACTCACTGTCTCGTGATTAGCACAGTCCTAAGGCTGCTCTGTGCTGATGCAGTAAGTAACGTCTCGGTGTTTCATTGTCACCTTCGCAGCTGCTAGAGAGCACCAGTTCCTTCAGGATCACCTGCCAGCTGTGATGCTGTACCTTTTACATCACGACTCTGATGACACCTCTCCTTGCTGGCAGACAAGCCAGGTGGGTAGGCATTGCTCCTCAGAGCTGTTCTGTATCTCAGGAGGTGCAGGCTGTAGCCTGGTTTAGCGTAAAGGAAATCAAGGACAAGGACACTGTTGTAATTAAGGGGCAAAGCACAGAGCTGTGTCCTCTTCCAGCTCTGCTGCAGCTGCAGAGAGCAACCTTGGGCAGGTCAGTTCCTCTGCAGCTGCATTTCCCAGGACAGCCTTGCTCCTACCTGCTGACTGAGACACGGGTTTTGTCTCCTGGCTGGGCAGAGGTTGGTTGCTGATGGAGATGAAGAAGATGCGTGTGTGCAGTAGGGGGGAAGTCTTAAACCTTTTAAACTATTCCGGAAGTCATCTTCCTTTTAAGTAGCATACCCTTCTTTTCCCCGATGGAGATAAGGTGGTCCATTGTGGGACTATAAGCCTGGAGTATTATGGGTAATATACCAGGTTAATTATGGAGGGGGCAGGAAAAATAGCCTGTGCCGTTTTCAGCAATATCAAAGGGATGCTACCTAATGATTTTCCTATTAGCTCTTTTCCCAGCCTGCCAGAGTCGCTGCAGAAGCGTCATTTACAAAGGCAGTTTGCAACTCATTACCCTGGATTTTCACTGTAGTTCTGCTCCAGAGAGCGTGGGCTTTTGCTGTGTGCCCCAACCTAATGAATTGCCTGATTCGGTTAGTGCTGCCATCCCTCCTGACAAGGTTAGTTGCTGACTGACAGGAAGGGGCCTGAATTCAATTCCCTTCTTGTTTTCAACTCCCGCTTATGTCAAGTGCAGACTCCCTCTGGAAGTTGCCCTGTGATCCCTTCCCTTTGCTTTTCTGCATTCTAAAGGAGCAGCCCATGCTTGGAGAAGTTCTGGAGCAAGTGGCAGGGGCATGTGTGCTGCTGCCCCTGGCAGTCCCTGCTCCATGCCTCAAGTCCCTTTCCAGATGGAAAATTCCTTTGCTCTCCTGCTCTGGGACTCTGGGCTTCTCTTTTTCTTCATTGCTTTGGGATTTGCTGCCACCTGAGCTGGGCTTTGTAACCCTTCAGCAATAAGTAGCTGGGAAAAGTTTCATGAATGGTACCAGGGAAAAACATGCAATATGGGCTGGGGGAACAGAACTGATTTCCCACACATTAGAAGGCAACTGTGTCCCTGTTGTGAGAGCTCCAAGGTCTGCTCCAGCCTGTTTGGGCTTTGCCAAGCACTTGTACTATAGCACTGGAGGAAGCTCTCTGTCCTTTATCACTAGAGACCTGTATGCTTTTCCAGGCTGGGAGCCTATGGCTCAACTCCTTCTAGGAATTGCTCCTGGAGAGTAGAAATCAAGGCTGTTCCTATGTTGTGTCACAAGTGTTCCCATTTGGAAGCTGAATTGGCTACTGCTCATTTCAGATGGGACTGCAGGAAATGTGTAGGTCCCATGAGCGCTGGTTTGACCTGAGTATGGACAGGGGAGCCTGGGACTCCTGCCCCCCTCACTTCCAGGTGTGTGTACACACCTCTGCTAAAGGCCGTTCTCTGAGACTGCAGCTGCCTCCTGAGGCTGCACCTGCATCCAGAACAACTGTTATTCAGTTATGCTGTCTAGGATGTGGCAGGGGAGTTTTCCAGGGCTGGCCACGGATCCTTTCATGGGATGTTGTGAGGATCTGACCTAGCTGGCCCACAGGGGAGGCAGTGATGCGAGATGAATTTGTTTTTGATGCACAAGATGCCTCCTTGCCTCTTAATTAGATTCCTGTGGCCCCTCTTTCTTGCTGCCCTTGTTTTCTACTGAGCCCTTGTCAGGGAAACCCAGTTGTGGCCATTTCGGGTGTTTGCTGTGCTCTAATGAGCCACTTCTGATTCCCATTCTGGCTTGTCCAGTGAACCAGGAAAGTGCTCATCAGTGCTCTGAGAACTGACCTCTGCTGGCAGTGCCAGTCTCTGCCCGTCAGACCCTGGTCTGTCTGTGCCACAGAGGAGCTGAGGTTGAGTGGATCTGAGGTTTTTCCCAAGTGTTCTTTCTCCTCCAAGTGCTGCATTCTCTCTTGCACAGCAGCTCACACCCCCACATGGGCACGCTATTCCCATCTTGCTAGTGGGAATCCACATCCTGAGGGACAGGGTGGCTTATCCCTGGGCAGACCAGAAGCAGCAAAGCGAGGAACCAAGCTGTTATCCTCTCCCTCTGCACCAGGAGTTCTAGCTCTGATTGCTGTTCTGTCAAGCTAATGTCCCTTTGCCACACAGCTTTGTCCTTTTCCTTGGGCTTGCTCTTTCCCAGGAAGCACAGTGGATGAAAGGAACCCATCTTGGACTATGCTGCCAAGGAGAAACAGGAATCCAGGCTGTACATGACCCCAGGCTGTGATCTCCGATCTCCCAACCTTATCTCAGGTTCTGCCTCACTTAGGTGGTCAAATTGTGTGGATTGAATTCCTGAGACTGAGTCCCTGTGGCTGTGTGGAGGACAAGCCCCCTGTCACCAGGCAGGGGCAGGTGGTTTTATTTCAGTTCTGACTTGCAGCAAAAAGCCATAACTGGAAGGGGAATTGTCCCCACCTTGGTCCCAGTCTGGCACTCTGTCATGCTCACTATTATGGCTTCATGCTCAAGGACCAGGACCCTGAACGGGACCTGCAGCAGCACCTTCTTACACCTCTGTTCAGACCTGGCCATCCCTTAGATTTGTTGGGTGACGATGAACAATCCCCTCTAATGGGCATCTCTTTAGGAGCTCCTGGTATAGCCACTCCTTCCCTCTAAAGATGTGTGGAGCCGGTAGGGCGACCTTCACAGGTGTATTTGCCTTACAGAGCCCTGACAGTGAGTTGTCATTCCCTATGGGAGCTGCTGCTTGCCCATCCTGCCTCCCTCCCTGCCAGGGTCTTGATTTTGTTCCCCATAGGAAACATCTTACGTGGTCCATCAGCTGCTGCTCCCCGTCCAGCTGGACTCTGTGGGCTCTGCAAGGTGGGTACCTGTCTCTGATGGAGCTGTGCTCATGCAAGGTCAGAAACGTCACCTACGCGCTCCTACCCTGATTGAGCTGTTGGGTGTCTGGATGAATCCTCTTGTTCTGTACACCCAGTGTTCTGTCAGAGCTGGGGTGAGTCTGGCTGGAGGTTTCTATGGTTTCCTGGTGGTTGCTAAGGAAAAGGATTGCTTTGCCTCTGGGTCTTGGTGACTTTCTTTTTGCCCTGTCCTAGGCACCGGAGCCCAGCGGAACATAATGCTCGTTGTTTCCCAGCCCACTACAATGGCCAGGGCATAATTTGTGACTCCTGTCACGGCTGGGCTGGGCACCTGCCACTCTTTTTTTTTCTAAGGCCTCTTTGAAGAATGAGACCAAAGAGCCTTCAAGCAGGAGTTTGCGTGTTTACTGCACTCCCCGCCCCCTCGCTTGCTGTTTCCTTTAGAGCTCCAAGTCATTTTAACGATTTATTTCATGCACTTTACATTGCAAGAAGCTGTAGCAACAGCTGTGTCCATGAATCCTTACCAGGCAGCTCTCAGTATATTTTGGTCTGTCTACGTATTGTCCCTGGCTCAGTTAAATAAATCTCTGCTGGAGGAAGGGACTTTACAGCTTAGTGGCAAAGGGCTGGTGAATGCAAATATCAACAAGACACTTAGTGGGCTGCTGGATCCTGGAATAGCAATGCTTCCGGCACAAAGCTCTGCTCCCACCGCGCAGCCAGGGGCCAGATCCAGTGCAGGCTCTTTGTTGCTGTCGGCAGGGATGGCGTCTCCATCCGGCACCAGTGACAGAACTGTAGTTATGGGCTGAAACTCAAGCTGGAAGCGGTTAAAGCGCGTCTAGGCCAGATGCTGCCCTTGTCACACTGCTGTCGATCCAGGGCTCGGCTGTTAACCATGGTGGGCTCATTTCCACGGTGCCATTCGGGATCTGGGCATGGATGTGCTGCCCAAGGCCGTGTGTTCTCGCAGGGAGCTCAGCTGGGGTCTGCAGAGTCTTGCAGTGCTGAGCAGGATTCGGTCCATCAGAGCATCACGCAGTTTACTTTTGGGCACAAGTTTACTTTTGCATATGGGATCAAAGCTTAAAATATCAGCTGGCCTTTCTCTCACTCCTGACTTTTCTAAAACATCTGAACAATTTCTTCTTTAGCTCTGTTAAAATCAATCAATCCGACATTTAAATTGTATGTGAATTTGATAAATAAAGACAGGTTACAAAATGCCACACGGAATGATTTTTTTTTAAAGTTTTTCAACTACTTAAGACAAAAAATGTTACAATGCTTGACTTTTCATTTAGTTACATAAATAATTTTTTTATAAATATCTCTTTATAAACAATATATAAATAGCTTTACAACATAAATACATTTATGCATGACATGAATTTACAAACAGCAACGTTATACAGCTGGCTTCATCAGTCTCTTGGAAAAGCACTGTCCCTTGTCTCGGTGAGTGTTTGTATATATAATATATATAAGATAGAGAGCACTTGTTAAAAAAATAACAAAACCAAAACAGTTGGTGCCATGACTCCTCGTACCAAAAAGAAAAACACAGCCACATCTTTTGTCCATTCCAGGGAGGGTCTCTGCTCTTCTAGGTGTTGCCTGGGGGATGGCCGTGCCTGGCCGCGTGTGGTAGGAGAAAGTGGACTACGGATTCAAAGCCCTGCGAGGAACAAGAACAAAGTGCCTGTTAGTACTTGCCATACGGCACCCCTTACCCATCCCCAGCTGAAACCCCTGGCCTGGGGCTGGGGGATGCTGGACTCAGCAGAAGCCATCCCTGAGCTTTTTTGCTTGTGCTAAAGCAAGTAAGAAGTGCACCCTTTGCTTTCTGGCTGGTGTTTAGCGGAGAGGCTGAGGGAAGCTGCTGCTCCTCCTGCCCCTGTGTCTGTTGGAGCTTTTTTTCTTGTCCTGATGAGTTTAGTGAGAGGGAAGGAGTGTGAGCTGCCTACATGGGGTATGCATGTTCTTCTTGGAGGCCTGAGCTGGCAATACTTGGCAATATTGAGGAGCCTCTCCATGAGGGAGGAGAGAAACAGCACCCATCCGTTCAGGACAGGCCACAGACCAGCACTGGCATCCTGCAGGCACCTTTGGGCCATGCTATTCCCATTGCTCTGCAGAGCAACAGGATGGTGCATCCAGTCCCCTCTGTGCCCAGTTATGCTACTGCAGGGCTGGGCACGTTCCCATGAGTGCTGTGGCATGGGAAGAAGGGCAAGTGGCCTGGGCTGCAGCAGGTGAGTGCTTCCCAAAGTGTGAGTTCATCTCTGTGTGTCCTGCTGGCAAGGCCAGGCCTGAACAGTGCCTCACTGCCCCCCGCACCCTCAGGGAGACCTGGCAGGGGAGGCACTGCCATGTTTTTCCCAAACCCATCACTGGGGAAGCGACACTCCTTCGCCCATTGGTTGCTAAGCAGTGGCTGTGAAGCACCGTGGGAAGAACTTCTGCCAGCTTTCCGTAACTTGCTCAGGTGCAAAGCTGCAGTTAGGAAAGTACGACTCTTGGCTGTCACCACACCTAGAAGACAGCTGGGGAACTTGTGTATTGTTTTTCCTTAAACTGAAAGCACTGGAGCATGGCTGAGACAGGAGCCTCACTAACCCACTGCAGGCACACAGAGGGTACCCTGCCCTCCTAACACCTGTCCATAGGTCACCTGTCTGTGTCAAGCACAGGGGACAACTGGGAACATGGGGCTGCACCAGAGCTCCTCCTGCATCCTTCCCGGAGCCTACGGGTCTAGCTCAAATTAGGGAGAATCCATTTGAGCTGCTGCGGGAGCAGCTGGGATCTCTGATCCTTCTACAGGGGAAAGCAGCGGGAAGGCTGGTGGATTCCGGGTGGGAATGTAATTAAGGCCAACTTTGGGGTCTTCCTCTTTGCCCGTCAGCAACGCCGGGGGTTACGAGGCTCAGCGGGACGAACACCTGCAGTCCCATCCCCTGGCATCTCGCGCTCGCAGGGCAGCGCATCCTCCGCATCCCCCGCGGTACCGGAGCGCAGCCCCCGGCCCCATCCCGGCCCCATCCCGGCCCCATCCCGGCCCGGCCGCGCACTCACCGCCAGGGGTCCCTCAGCATCCGAGGCCGCTCATGGCGCCGATGCGATCCAGCTTGAGCCCGAAGCAGCCCTTGCCCAGGCCCTTCTTGTGGAGGCCCTTGTGGCGGCGGCCCGGCGGGTCCTGCAGCAGGCGCGCCCAGCCCGCCCGCGGCCGCGCCTCGNGCGGGAGGCCTGTGGGGAGGAGAGGGTCAGAGCGCCGCTGGCCCCAGCCATCCCCATCAGTGCTGGGGACCCCCCGTAAGGGCCGCGCAGCGGCGTCGGTGTATCCCCCTCTGCGATGCAAACCCGCGGCTGGGTCTGTGCCCGGCAGTGCAGTCCAGTCCATCACCCCGGGGCATCTTCTCCCCTCCCTGAATCTGTGCTCCGTTCCCTGCGGTCAGAGCATCCCCCTGACCCACACCACAGCGAGTGTCTTCCTGCCCCGGTCACTGCATATCCCACACCGCCCCTCCGAAAGGCTGGTGGTGCTGCACCCCTCAGCTGCGCTGGTGTCACTATCCTGTCGTCCCATCCCGCTCCGTCCTCCTCCCCACCCCAACTGAAGGGGCCCGAAAGCTGGCAGGTCCTTCCCTTTCAGACCCCTTTGGTCACTGCAGCCCTCACCAGTTTAGACACCTCTTCAGATTATGGGAAGGGGTCCTGTCCCACAGCTCCCCCTGCACCCCTGCCTTGCAGAGTGCCCTCAGCAGTGGTGAGGAGATCAGGGTTCTCCCTCCCTGCTACTCCGTCCCCTAATTAATGCTCTGTGTCCTCTCAGTCCTCCAATTCTGACCCTCAGTTAGAGGGCCACACCTCCTTCCTTACTGTCCCCCCATCTCCCAGGCCTCCCATCTCTCTCTGCTCAGAGCTGCTGCCCACCAAGCCCTGGAAGTGTTCATCCTCATTCATCTTCCCAACATCCCACTGTATCAACTCTTTTTCTGCAGCCTGCACCCCAGTTCCTTACAGGGACACCACCACTCTTATCCCACTGCTGTACTGGGGCACTCCTCAGACCGTGTCCCCATCTCTGTGCCCAGACCCTGGGGCAGTGCCACCCAGCGTCGGTGGCCTCGGGCACATCTGTCCTCAGCATCTCGGGACAACCAGGTCTCTGGGACACTCTCATTTGGGGCGCCCTTTCCCCGCGGGACACCCGGGGAAGGGGCACACACCTCTGTGCCCCTGCCTGGTCTGTTTGGTCAGGATTCCCCGGAGGGCTGTGGTGTCGCAGCCTGTCCCACTGTGCACCTGCTGCCTGCCCTGCTCCGGCTCTGCCCCCCCTTCCCCCGTGCCCGGCACAGAGGGGTCCCCAGGGTCACTCCGCGCAGAAGACCGCCACCCTCCCCTGCCCCGATCCCGCGGGGTACGAGGCACACCGTGCCCCACTCCAACTCCTGGTTTGGGGCTGACGTCCCCGGACACACACGTTCGGGACAGCCTGGAGAAGCAGGGAGTCCCCCTTGCAGTCAAAACAGCCCACGAGGAGAGAAAAACCCCTCTTTGCGCTGTATCTGGCACCCCACAGTCACCCCGCGTCTCCCCCTGTGCCGTCAGTACTCTGAGCGGGGCCGGGAGAGGAGGAAGAGCGGGACAAACTCCAGCCGTACCTTCTGTGGGAGCTGAGACGCCGGTTTCGCCTCCAGCCTGACGGAGAGCAGCGCGAGTAAAAGTCCACCAGCCAGCAAGGGTGAGATCTGCATCCTGCGGTGCCGAGCGGGAGGGGGGCCGGGGGGGCAGCGGGGAGCCGAGGGCAGCCCCGGGGAGAGGACGGGACCGACGGCAGTCAAAGTTCAGAGCGGAGCCCCGAGGTCCCTCCTGCCGCCTCCGAAGTGCCGAGCTAGTGAACTTGGGCTGCTTTCTGCTTCATTCATTTTATAACCCAACCTGCTCGGTGATGTCATCTAAACACCCAGGTCCAACCCGGTCTCCACTCTACAATAGCAGGAATTTAAAGGGGGGGTGGTGGTATCCCCGCTCCCCTGGCAGGAACAAATGACACGAGACAACCGGCTCCGGGAGCTGGAAAACCAAAAGGGAAAGCGGGGGGCATTTGGCTTGATGCCCTCCCCTCCCCCAAACGCCCCGGACCCCCTGCAAGCTGCCGGCCCTCCCCTTGCCGGCTGCCCCGCGGCCCCTCCGCTCCCCGCACTGCCCTGCTGACCTCCCGCCGAAGAACACGGGCCAGGCAGGGGGGGTGGTCCCGGTGCGGGATTAATCCCAAAAGACAGGAACGAGAGCAAAAAGCACCTTTTTTTTCTTTTTTTTTCCCCCCCATCCAGGATTAAATCAGAAACTGTGCCTCCCAGGTCCCTGCTTGGCAGGAGCAGGGCCACTGCCCTCCGTGACAGGGACGCTGGGGACAGAAAGGGATGGAGTGGACAGCGGTGCTTCTTGAGGGCACCTAAGTGGGTCTGTCGGCTCGGGTGGGGCGGGGGGGGGTTGACCTGCTCCCTCTGCTTGTGTGAGGATCTGGATGGTGTCCCTGGCCCTGGAGATGGGGCTTTTCAAGCACCCTGAGAATGTCCTCTGCAGGGCACAGTCAGTGTCATAGGGTCCCTTCTGGGGACAGGACCTCACTGGCTGACCCACCGCAGGGCTTTGCAGCCTGTCCTCCTCTGACCTGCTCTCGGAGCTAGCAGGTACAGGAGAAAGATGTGATCTGGGGGCTAATCCCAGCGGATCGCAGGGCCTCTGAGGAGGTGCCTTGCCCTCAGCCTTCCCCTTCACTGGCTGGCAGGGCAGGATTTGTGCCTCTGCTGCTGCTGGGGCTGGCACTGGGCAGCTCTGGAGCTCTGCTGGTTTTTTGCTGATGGAGCTGAGCACCAGCCCTGGCCCTCTGTCCAGGAAGAATGCTCTTATCAACATGAGGCCAGAGGAAAGACACCCCTCTTTTCCAGAAGCATAGAGGGCTGGATTGCATTAAACCAGATTTGCACCCCAAATCCCTTCCCTGAGACCAGGGAAACATTCCCTGCTCTTCCTCCTATCCCTAGGGTCCATTCCAGTCTGGTCATTTCCTCCTGCGCTGTATCCTGGTCTTTCTGGGCTCTGTTGCTCCACAAATCTCTAGGGAGCTGCCCCTGCTGGGGGACCATGGCTTTTTGGGGGTCCATAGCATCCCTGCTCAGGAGCAGGGAGATGTTTCCTCCTGCACAGCCGGGGCTACTGGGCACGGGACACTTCAAAGGAGATTGGCTTTTCAGCTCCATGTGAACAGGAGCTGGAAGGAGAAGGTCTTGGTGTTTTTTCCATTGTGCCTGCCAGGTGGAGACAACTTGGACATTTTTGAGTGTGAAGCTGTGTTTGGGCATTTGTCTGCGTGCAGGCAGAGTGAAGTGATGGAGTCGGGATTAGAGCCGACCCCGGGTGCCAGAGAGCCATGGGTGCAGGCAAGGAGCAGAGAGAGGCCCCTTCTCTTGGGGTTCAGTCCTTGTCCCACACGAAGTGTAGCTGGAATGTGACATCCAGCCTCTCCAGGGTGCAAGGAATGGGGGGCTCTGTACCACTACCCCCATCAGCAAGCCTTCTGCAGGGGAAAGGGGAGCAGCAGGCAGCTGAGCCCTGGGTCTCCACAACCTGGGGATGTTGGGGTGCCTGAGGCCACTAGCAGCTGCTGAGCCCCCGCAGAATCTTGCCATCACCGTCCTGGTTGCGCAGGCTCCTGCCCTGATGCTGTGGGCAGCCTGCCCTGTGGCTTCTCCTGGGGCACCCGGGATGGGGAAGGAGAGGAGGCAGATGGCTGCGGAGAGATGTCATGGCGTGGGCAGGAAGGGCTGCCTCGCTTGCCACCAGCCCCCCTCGCATGCTGCAGTTCGTGGGGTCGGTACCGGAGCTGCTCCAGCAGCCCCTCGCCGCGGAGGATTAGAGCATCGCCACAAATGCCACAAGGCGGTCAGGTCTCAGCCAGTGCCTGCCCGCAGGAGGCTCATCCCTGCCCTGGGCTCTCACTAGCGTGGTTTTCATTAGTGTGTTTTCTTTGTCACACTGTGCAGAGCCTCGGGTTTGAGGGGAGGAGAGGGGGGGCTGTGCTTTATAAATCCAATTAGTCTTGTTATTCAAATTACTCTGCCGAGTCAGAGCCGGGCGCACACAAAGCCTTAACTCAAACCAGATCGGATCCGCTGCGGTGGCAAAAGCTCAGAGTGGGGAACAGAGGTGTGCAGGAAGGGGTTAAGAGTATGAAACCCTTTTGCTTGGTGGGGTGGGGTGGGGGCCTGAAAGCTTTTAACCCTTAAAGGGATGGGCCTTCATTAACCCACAGCCCTGTGGGATGATCACCCAGGATGAGAACCAGCAGACTCAGGGCATATATGGAAAATGAGAAGTGGAAAGAGAGGGCTGGGCTCACAGGGGTCTTCCCCCAGCGCTGGAGCACAAAGAGGATCCTGCACAGCTGCACAAGGCGGGATGGAGACCTGTGGGGTGGGCTGGAGGGGGTGACACCCCTCCCCATTGCACCCAGGGGCCCAAAGAGAGCCAGGAGGAGAGAGGGGCTCCAGGGCTGGCCTGACCCTGAGGAATACCAGAGTTGGACTTGGGATTATGGGGAATGGGCTTCTGTGGGGATAAAAATGCGGAGATGCTCCTGAATGTTGGCGAAGTGGGGTGAGCCCAGAGAAGGGCAGCTTTTGGTGTGTAGGGAGTGGGGAAGGGAGCAGAGACTGTGTGTGACAGAGGGCACACATGTCCCTGCCTGAGGATGGAGAGGGATTCATCAATGTGTGACCAGTGCCAGCATGATTTGCAGAGTGGGAGGGGATGGGTCACGGGGATATGTGTGACAGCAGCATGGGGTGTTCCGGCCCCATCACAAGGAAGGGGTGAGCGATGCCTGTGGGTGAGGCTGCATCCTGCTGGGCAGCAGTGGGGCCCTGGCTCTCCCAGCTGAAATTAGGAACCAGTTCCAGGCACCTTCCAGAGGATGTCGAGAAGGTTCACAGGATAGAAATGTGGACTGAGTCTGAAGTAAGCTGCTACTGTAGCAGTGAACAGCCAATGATCCATCCCCTTTTCCTTCAACTCGCTTATCCTTAGGGAGCATGTTTCTTATTGATTGGGAAATCATTGGCCAGATTTATGTCTCTTCTGCTGCCTTGGGCCAGGAGAGCATTTCCTGACCAAGAGATGGATAACCCTAGGATGAGGATTTTCAGCTGATGCCATGTGAAAACCAATCATCCCTTTGCAAAAAGAGACCTCAGAAGGCTGAGTGCATGTGATGGTGATGCCAGAGTGGCTGACGTTTTCCCATAACTAGCGGCCAACCCAAGGAGCTCTTGGTTAAGAACCATCCCAGGTGGTGGGATGGAGGAGGTATGAGGATGGAGCAGCTACACGGAAAAGGGAGCTACTTGTCCTGCAGTGTAGCCACCAATTACCAGTCCCCAGGAATATGTTGTGTGCTGTGTTCACCATGAGAATGTAACCAAAGGTTTGATGTGCCACAACAGGAGTTTTTTACAGTTGGTTTCCTTTTTTTTTTTTTTTTTACAGGTTTTAGAGTACCTCCCTAGGGGTCTGATGATAGCCGGCTCAGTGAGAAGCAGTTTGAAGAGAGATTTCAGTTTTGGTTATTGGGATGGATGAGCAGCCTCTGTTGCACGCAGTGGCAGGGGATTATCTGGTCCTACCTCTGTGGTGATGTGCCTCCTGAGGATGGTTTCAAGAAAGCTTTTCTGGGGAATAATTCCATAGCCCCTGAGGCAGAAGCACTGTCCAGCAACTCAGACCTGGCCACTAGTAGCCCGCAGCCCTGGAAGCCACCAGGCTGTCATGGGGATGGGGTGGCTCCACACACTGGGATGTGATGCTCCTGAGGGGCTGTCTGAAACACTGATGGAGATTTTGGCCTGTTTGAACATCCCTGGTGTTTATTTTGGATGCTGCTGCTGAATGAGGCATTACAGGAAACACTACGTGATTTTGCACTTTCCCCTGTCTCCTTTGGGTCTGGAAAAGGGCTCTGGCTCAGGATACAGGTGTGGCCAATATCTTCTCTTCCCAAACTGGGACTGTAATAGGGAGACACTCCACAGTGCTGCCCTGATGGGGCAAGGATGGGGCTGCACGTGCTGCACGGGCACAGAGACGGAGAGGGCCTCTCTGTCCCCTCCCAAAACCTCCCAGAGTGGCAAAGCTGAGGGGAAGAGGACAAGCCCCAGGCAGAGACTCCCAGATCTTTGCTAGTGAAGTGCTGATATCCCGACAGGCATAGTGTGTTTTTCCCCAGGGCTTTGCCTTTTGGGATTTGCCATTTTCCCAGGGCTTTCTAGGATGCTCCAGTCTCCTCCTGACATTCTGGGTGTTTTTCCCAGGGCTACAATGGGATATCTGTGCTCTGGAGCTGGGATGCCTCACTGCTCTGGTGGGAGCAGGAACACAATGTCTCAGGGTTTTGTTGAATGTCAATAAAATGAAGCAATTCTAACGCACGGGTGAGTCCACACCACGAGCCTCCCTCTGCATCAGTCCTTGGAGGATATGAATTGCATTGCCTCCAGCTCCCAGCAGCCTCGGCTCTGCAGCTGATGTAGGGGCAGGTTGTTGGGATTTTCCAAGTTAACTGCCACAGTCATCTTTGTCCTCCTTTTTTCAGGCGCCTTCCTCCCAGAAATGGAGGTCTGGCAGCGTCTCACCCACAGCTTGGGGCTCCCAACATGATCCCAGGCTTGTTTGTTTTGGCACTGTGCATCCCTTTGGGAATAGGAACTGCCCAAAGGGGTGATGGCCCAGAAAGGCCAAAGGACGAGTTATTGACACCACATTTGTCCCTGCAGGGAGCCATGCCGTGGGCTGATCCTGAGAAGGGATCCAACAGGCCCGTGGGGACAGATCCCCAGCCTGTATCCAGGGGGTCTCCATCACAGTGGTGGAGCTGGATGCCACCACTGCCTCGAGGGGATGGATGTCTGTGCCCTTCTGTCCTACGTGCACACCCCGGCCTGCTGAGCAGGTCCTCACCAGCCCCACGGCTCTGGCGGCAGCGCACGTCCCAGCTTGGCAGGAGCCTCTTCCACCTGGTTTGGCTGTGCAAACCCCTGTCATCCGCGAAAAAGCCGCCAGCAGCAGCTCCCTTACAGCCACCCTGACAGACACAAACAGCCTCCAGCTCCTCCCCGGCTTCCTGGGAACCCACTCCAGGTGGTGGGAAGTCCCTTTTGGCATCAGTCCTTCAGAGCAAAACTTTTGGGCTTCCTGAGCATTTCCCTGGAGCGTCCTGGATGTGGGAAACCCCAGGGGAGTGCTGGGATGCAGAGAGCCAAATACGTGCTGGTCTTGGCGATGCTGATGGTCAAGCCTTTGACTTCCTAACAGGAAGTTATCCCACTGAAGCCAAATTTGGGCTTTTTGCCCTTTTTTTTTCTTTTTGGGAGGGAGCCTGGCTATCTCCCACAGGAGAGTTTGTGCAGATGCCAGGCTGAGGAGCACTGAATGACCCTGGCTGGGGCAAGGGGGCTGGCATGGGAAGAGGAAGATTTCAGCACCACGAATGGCGGGGCAGCCTTGTGGAGCAGATAAGGGTCTGGCTGGGTTTTGGCCATGCCTGGGAACAGCTGAGGCCACCGCTCCTGCAGCTGGGAAGGGCTGCCGGCTGCAGGGGGTCACGGTGGCCCCGCTGCCACCCCATGGCAGCCGCTGTGGACGTGCAGGGCTCCACAGCCCTAACCTTTAGCAACCAGACAGAATAACAATGCCGGCCTGCTGGGGCATAATGGCCGGTGTTTGCTTGAGATACAAAGGCACCGAGCTTTCACATGAGGTAATACTGATAAGTTACGCTCTCATTCAGTGCCCCGCCCGCCAGGCGCAGCGGGGCGGCAGCAGCCCCTGCCTGCCTTCCCTGAGCTGCTGGGACGTGCCCACCGACCCCTCGGCCCATGGTCCCCACTGGAGCATTGCCCCCCTCGCCCTTGGCGAGCTGTCCCCACTCATCACCGACCTCCAAAGGGGCCCCACGGGGGCTGTTTCAACCTCATCCTGGTATGTGGAGTGGGAGATGCAAGGGTGGCGATGTGGGCTTGTGGGGTGAGTCCCTACCCCTGGGACTGCATGGCAGTGTGGTTTCTTAGTTCCTGCCTTTCTGGAAAGTACTTTTTCCACCTCCCTGGAAGCATCAGAAGGGGGTTGAATTCACTGCACATGCCTTGCCCCATGTGCTCTGACCCCCTCTGTCCCCCAGCTCTGCTGCCCACAAGCTCAGTAAGTGCAGGGCAGCTCCTTTCCCGAGTTTCCTGATGTGACCTGTGGAGCTTTGGTGTCATCCATAGCCAGTCTGAGCACCTTCGGAAGGCTCAGTCCTGTCCCTGGCAGGGCCAGAGGGTGCATGAAAACTGAGGGATATGTTATGTCCCAAGAGATTTGGCCCTTACAACAGGCAGAACTACTGAGGAAGAGACTTAAAGGCATGCAAAAGACAAATCCAGGTGACCTCAATGAAATCAGTTGCAATGCACAAACCCTGCTTCGACTCTGGCTCCCCATCTCCTTCCTCCACTGCCTCCTTCACCTGCTTCTTGTCTGCCTGTCCCTCCTTGCTGGGGTCAAGTTCTCTCTTCCTTTACTGGACAAACAAAGTCAAGCCAGACCTTGCCCTATGCCTGGGGTGAGTTGCAGATGTTCCTCCAGGCGATGAAGGAGATGGGAACCCATCAGTCCTGATCTTGGATGGCATGTTTCCCAACCAGAGGTATGGAGGGCTCAGGAGAAGACTGGAGAAGCTGAAGGACAGGTGGGGCAAGACCACATGTGTTGTGACACAGCAGATGGTATCTACTGTGGAGAAAGATGGTTTTTAGCTTATTTATGGTAATAAATCTGTCATGCTCCCCTTTATCCCCTCCGAGGGTGGCTCATGTCCTCCAGTCAAGTGCCCAGAGGACTCCCAGTGCCTGAGAGTTGTCAAAAGAAGACAGACTCTGGCCTAATGCTGGGTGCTGCTGCTGCAATCGAGACATTTCCAAGCATGCTCAGAGGCTCCAGAGCAAACTCGCAGCCCTGCTTTGCCTTTGAGCACATCCTTGTGCCATGTGAGTCTCTCCTGCAGACAACAGGAGGGAGGCAGAGGCAGAGCACCCCGCTGCCCTCCATCCCCCTGCCATGACCTGCAACCTGAAATACTGTAAGAGGTGACATTTGGGCTTGCAGGAGTGACATTTCCATGTACAGTGTCTGTTCATGCTGGGAGGGCTGCGGGAAGCGGATGGAGGTGTCGGAGGAACCATTCTGCTCCCATCCAGGGTTCCCCTTGTTGAGTCATCTTGGGGTGGCTCCAGCCCCTTGGCCAGTCACTCCTGATTAACTCTGATGTAAACGAGTGCCGGGCAGGCCCTCACTGCTCACTGAAACCACAGGCAGAGGAGCCAAAGCCTTCGTAAGCAGGGAGCTCCCGGCCAAGGAGCCATGTGGTGCTCTCACCTCGGCCGAGGTGCCACAACACGTTCCAGCCTCCAAGTTGGGAAGCAGCTACCAGTTACTGCCCGGGGGGAGATGGTGAGATAATCCTGTGCTGTGGGAAGGCAAGCCAGGGCAGCGGGCTGGGCTTGCTGCTACAGGACCCCAGGAAATGAGAGTGCAAAGGAAAAATCTGCTCAGGGACCTTTCCCTTTTTAGAAAGCCCATGAGTCGCCATGGAGGGTCATGGAAGCAGCAGTGAGGCAATGGCTCCCTTCTGTGCAGCAGCCATGAGGATGATGTGGATGGAAGATGGAGTCAAAGGTGAGACTGAAGCAGTCCAGCCCTCCCCTGGGAGGGATTGTGTTTGAGATCCTGCATGAGGCACCAACTTGCTGTGAGGTTTGCACATGACCTCTTCCACAGGGTGTGAAGGATGGGCATGCAGCTGGTCCCAGCCACTCAGGATCTGCTGTGTGCCCATGGGGCACTGGGAGGGAGACACGGATTTACTGTAACTCTTGTTTGTCTGGGCCAGTGATGGGGTAGAGCAAAAGAGGGCACAAACACAGGCCCTGTCCCATGGAGCAGACCACATTCCCAAATCCCTGGCTGCTACCAGGAGAGCAGGGCTGAGAAATGCTCTGCTGGTCTGCTGGAGATCGTGGCCCCTTGTGCAGCAGGGCCCCAGCTGGAGGCAGGAGGTGAGCGTGACAGAGCCATCCAGCCGTGGAGCTGTATCCTTCTGGCCACGCCTGATATCACTGCAAGCCACAGGCCCCAGCGCCGGCAGCGGCACTAACAAACACCGAATCCTCCCCGCTGCCTGCCCCGTCTGTGGAAGGATAGGGCACACTGAAGCTGCTGCAGCTGGTGGCATCACCTGGTGCAGGGGACAGCCTGGCCAAGTTCCCAGCTCGGCTTCATCCCCACTGGAGTGAAGAAGAGCAGAGACACAGCGTGACTCAGTGACATTGAGAGGAGCTGCTGCTCCCATCTGGCTGGCACGAAGAGGGGGACAGTGGGGCTGGAGGCCCCCGGGTCCCTCTGCCCCATCCCTGCTTTCTTCCATGCAGCCAGGGCAGCCTGAATGGATGGCAGGGGTCAGCCCTGCACAGTTGGGGATGTGCCACCACTCTGCCATCACAGAGCAGGTGACAACCAGCCTTGCTTTATCAGTAGCCAGGAGAGCAGGAGGAAGCAGGGGAGCACACATCCTCCATCTGACAGGGTGATCCCATGCGGCCACGCTACCCCTGGGGCCAGCTCCAGCAGAAACGGTGTCCCCCCTCTGTCTTTGGGACCAGCTGCTGTGTGACTGGTGGCCCTGTTCACACAAAGGAGAGCTGCTCGCTTCCTCTTGGCCAGCATGGGGCAATTTGCTTCATCCCAGCCATGCCAGGGCAGAGCCGAGTCCTCGCTCTCCTCCTTGAGGTGGCCAGAGCTGCCAGGGTGAGGCAGCTGATGAGCTGGCATCAGTGCCAGCAGATCGTGGGCAGAGGCTGCTGGCTCTGCATCATATGTGCAGATGAGACACTGCCTTTGCTGGTGGCATCCTGGCACTGGGGCGGATGTGACTGACCTTGTGCAGGCAGGTCTGTGCTTGCTGCCCTTGGGCCACAGCAAAAGCCCGGTACTTTCTCAGGGCAGCTCCCTCGACCCACCCGAGGGCTGGAGCTGGAGTGGTCTGGGCTTGCCATGGCTTCCTGGAAGCTCAGCAGCACTGGCTGTGGGAATGGCTGAGGGGCCAGGTTGTGTTTAGGAGCCACAGGTGACGCTGCGCCCTGAGCAGATGTGGCCTCACGGCCTTTAGAGGTGACTGATACCAGGCAATGTGAACACTCATCAGCAGGATGCAGGATGGAGAATAAGGACCATGGGGCCGGCATCCTCCCCATCCAAAGTGAAGGGGCAGCATGGATGGCCTGTTCAGATGTTCCTGCCAAAATGAAGACTGAACAGAGCCTTTCCCCATCAGAACCCTGCTTGGAGACACCAGCGCAGGTCCCTTTGGACCCTTCCTCCATCCACTGAGGGGATGCTCCAGGCAGACAGCTCGAATGGGATTGACTGGGGGTGCCATGAAGACAGTTTATTGCTCTCCAGATTTTCTTCTGGTGGAAATTCTTTGGCAAACCCAGACTGAGTTTGCAGGTAATACCAGGGTGACCAAACCACATACTCTCAGTTAGCTAGAGCCTGGGTCTTGCTCTGCTATAAAGCCTCATGAGAAGTCTGTGGTCACAGAAAGAGGAGGGAATAAAAGTGCCAGCTCTAAACTCTGGCCTCACACTTTAATGTCACCCTCTGATCCATAGGTTCTGACTTATCCTGGAGAAGGTCAGGCCTCTGCTGCTCAGCACCAAGGGCTGGCCATTCCTTGGGTGCTGTTGTGTGGGTGGGCAGGAGGATCAGCAGGTTTGCCTGCTCCCTAGCTTCCAGCGCCTGGGGAGCAGGGGGAGCTCAGGGAATAGTATCCCAAAGAGCCCAGGGAACGGGGTCCTGGAGCCTGCTCTTCTCTGCAGTGCAGGTGAGGCCACCTAGGTGTTGAAGGAGGTTTCCCCATGGGGCTTTTGGAGGTACAGGTGCCTGCAAAGCTGTGAGTTTCCTCGGGGACAACACCAGTCTCAGATCTTTACAATATTATATCAGCTAATCTGTGCTTTTTTCACCGATCTGGCTACAAACTTTGGCTGAAGCTGGAGCGCTGGCCTTGGGCTGGAGCAACCCATCCCAGGAGGCTCTGCTGGCCCTGGCTGGGAGCGGGTGGCTGCCAGCAAACCCCAGTGATCACGGTGGCTGCAATCCTGGCAGGCTGGGACAGTCTGGGTCGGGTGGCAGCACCTCCTGCCCCCCACGTCCCCCCGATGCCCCAGCTCAGCCCGCGGTGGGCTCCCACCGTCACACGCCGTGCCTGGCCGAGGGAGCCTAAGGCTGCCTGCAGGCTCCCCTTCCCCCGGAGACCCCGGGGACCCCTCTCCAGTGCAGGGAGCAGAGCTGGGACCCCCGAGCTGCCCCTGGATCCCCTTGCCCGCCCTATGGTGGCGGCGGCGGCGGAGCGGGCGCTTCGCGCTGAGCCTTTCTGGGCCCCGCCGCGGCCCGTAGGCGCCGCTGCCCCGGAAGCGGACGGGGCGCTGGGACNCCCGTCCGGCCGCTCCGGGCCCGGCAGGAGCGCGCTGGCGGCCGGGCCGCGCTCCCGAGGGGTTGGGAGCGCCTGGCAGGAGAGGCGGCGGGCGCTGCTCGTGGTGCCGAGGGTGCGGGGGTTCTGCGCTGCTGGAGCTGGAGCGTTGGCCGGGGAACTGGACACCCCGGGAGGCGTGTGAGGAAGGCCGGTGGTGATCCTCGGAACCAGCCGGGTGACAATAACAGCTCTGGTTTTCATCCTGGGCATAGCTCAGCGAGTGTCCTCCCTCTGCGCGTCCATCCTGGCATTTCACTCGTCCTCATCCCCGTGCCCAGGCAGGGTGGATTCACCTGTACCCACCCCTGCCTTCCCTCTGCTCTGTTGGGAATATTTCAATTCCTGGTTGCCCGCAGAAGACTCATAATGAAACTGTAATGCGTGGGCGCTTGTAAGCCCCTGCCTTTTTCAGTGCTGCGGTTGCTGACTGCTAACGTGGTTAAAGCTGTAGAAATTACAGTGAAGGCAAGCTGTGAATGTTTGTTCTTTACTGGTAAATAAAGGTGACAAGTTCCTGTCCTCTGGAACCAAACCATTGTTTGGAGAGTAGTATCACTGGCTTTTATAAATGTTATCTGCTTCTGTTGAACTGGCAACAGGAGAAGGTGACGTTAAAAGAAAGCTCATGTAGACCTACCCGTATGTGTTTTGTAATAGCTCGGTAGCAGGTCTATTAGAAGAGTTTAGCTATTGGCCAGTACCAATGGAAAATCTTAGGAACAAGAATCACAAACCACATAAAGAATTTTTCCTATTTGTTCAGGGATTTTTAATTTTTGCTTTGCATTGTGAAGCCTGCTCACATCCGTGCTCAATTACTTGAGTAAATCCCAGTGCAATGCGCGTTGTTCCTCTGAAAGGGCTGGAGCAGGCACGCTGAGGAGGAGCTGGCTCTGCAGCCCGTGGTCCCTGCTGGATGATGCCCCATTCCCAGGCAGTGTGTGCATGGAGGAGACTGCCTGGGTGCTTATCCTGTGTGCAACGGCCGCAAAAGGGGGAAGAAGGCTGAGTAAGGGCAAAGAAAAATTCCAAGCGTGGTGGGAGTAGGGAAGCGAATATAAATTTCACTTTTGCTGATCTCTGTATTCTGTCCTGCCAACACCCCTGTGCTTAGAGAAGGGAAGGGAGAGGTTTAACGGCAGTATCCTTTATTTAAACTTAGAGTCCAATGCTCCACGGTTCTGGTGTAGCACAGATGACAGTGAGCCCTGAAATTCCTGATGTACCAGCTGGGGTGAAATTCAGCTGTTTAGCTTCAAACTTGTCCTGGAGTGAAAAAGAGGTGTTTCTATGAAAACACACAGAAGCCAGCTGTTGCATTGGGCTCCATTATCAAGAATTTTTTATATTCTTCTTTGATGTTACATACAGCAAAAATCATTGCTATGTCCTGTCTATACCTATAATTGACCTCAAAGTAGCTGAGCACAATTTAGTAGATTGCTTTGCTCCAAAAGCTTTAAAGCTAAAGCACCTGAAAAAGGATTGAAAGATGCTTGATCTGCTCAAGTTTCACACTTGTGCAGCAAAGGTGGAGGTGGTGATACCATCTACAGAAATGGGTGCTGGATGGAGCTGCAGCCAGTGTGTCTCAGTCGTTAAGAATTAGGAACTCTTGCAAGATAATTATTATTTTATTTCTGTTGCACTTGGAGGGAGTTCATGGCTAAAAAGACAAGCTGAAATGAGTAGTGTTGATGTTTGAAGGAACTGTCCTGTACAAGGGAGGAGTGTCAGTCACTGTGGAAGGGAGGTGACAGGCAGTGTTGGCTTTTGACAGCAACAGTGAAGCACTTGAGTAAGGATGCAGTTATTTTTGAGGACTCCAGGTTGGACACGACAAGATTTTGCTTCTGGTAACGACTAAACTGATGCTTCTCGTACAGTCTGTCAGTTGCTGCTTTAATTTTCCTGGCTTTTTCAAAGGCAAGGAAGAGCAGATTAAATGAATCCCATATATTTGGGGTGGGACAAAATCCCTGTTTTATGTGGCATGTGGGCAGGTACAGCTTATGGGCTGTGGTCACTCCTAGGTCATGGACAGGGATTTTGTGCAGGGCAGATGTTGAGTACATTGTGAAACCCCTTCCCCGCACTGGAGTGGTTTACCAACCCAGAATTCCTTTTCTACAAAAATTTTACTTTTTTGTCTCTTTTGGTGTAATCAATTATTTGACACTTTGTTTCAGGAAAATAAACCTTCTTTCCTCTGTGTCTGTTTATAACTCTCTGAAGTTTGGGCCTTTTACTACACTATGGATCAGCTGGGGCATGTGAGAAGTCCAGGTTCTGCCCAAGGTGCCAAGGAGGGACTGAGCAAGGCGGCTGCCCCCCAGAAGAACGCGTACGCCAGGCTCGTGCAAAAGCACCACAGCGGCCGCTTCCAGTCCTACCTGAATCACATTGCACAGAAGATGCAGCTGGAAGAAGGCTTCTGCAATGACCCCAGCTTGGATCTGGACCTGCCTCTGAGGAGAGGCCTGGTGAAGGATAATCCAGCCAGGAATGGGATAAACATGAACAGCTATTCACCAGTCAGGACATCTCACCTGGAACAGCCCCTGCCCGGATTTGAGAACGATAAACCCCAAACCGCTCTGAACAGATGTCCTCTTAAAAAAAATGCCATTGTTAGTCCAGAGGGAGACTTGGAGGTGGAGGAAGACTATTATGTGTATCAGCGTGGAGCTGCGTCTGACTTGTTAAATGTGAGTGATGCCCTTGGTGGGAGAGCATCGAACAGCCTGAGACACCGAGGAGCTCTGCAGAAATCTTCTGGTTCTGATGAGAGGGAGGAGGAGGACATGTGGAGGAAGAAAAACAAGAAACGAGGCAGATGTCCTGCCAACGCCGATATGGCAGCTGGGCACTTGTTGACTGAACAGTTTGGTGAGGATGTGCTGGCAATGAATGCCAGAAAAAACAGTCACTTGTCTCCAGGTCAAGTCCAAGGTGAGTTCACTCTAATGAACTGTTTGGTCCATTTGCTACAATTACTGTGGAATTGAATGCAATGTGTTAGTCATGAGTGAGTTAACTTGAGCCAGTTCTGCTCTGTCCAAGTTAGTCAGCCCTGGGTTACCTGTGGGTGGCTTTGTCCTGGTTCACAAGTAAGCCATGTGGCATGTGCAAATGCCTTCATGCAGAGCCAGCTCGGTGCTGGCAGGACCTAATCCCCTGGCCTAAACTCTGTGACTGTGGCTGTGCTGCTTCCAGGATCAGCTCAGGGATAGAAGAGCCCAATTTCTGTGGTGTAGCGTCCAAATTAATAAGACCGCTGGATCTGAGCTGACTCAGGGCAGAGTCATGCTTTTCTTAGCATTGCTTCTTCAGATCTGGAGTGCTGGTTTGCCTTTGGTCCAGGTAAATCCAATACTCAGGCGCTGAGACGTCTGTGTAATAGCCAATTCCTGATAGACAGCGTTAACTCCAGGAAATTTTGATGTTAGTAACAAAGAGACCACATTTTGCAGTACTAATGTGAATGTGCCTCTTAAATGTGATGTTCGAGGCACAAAGCCTACTTAGGGACATAAGTAAAATTTTTATTAAAGGAACCCCAGAACACAGCATGAATAGGGAACCACAACCAGACAGCTTAAATTTCATTTTTCAGTGTAATGGGTTAAAACTTTCTCTGAATGTTATTCATGCTGAAATACTTCGATAACCTGGTCTTATGAGCTACTACTGAAGAAAGTCATAAACGTCACCATGTTAAATTCTCTGTAACAAGTAGAAAAAGCTCGATTTCTCAGCTGGATAAGATCAGCCTGAGGCCTATCACAACTCTTGAATTGAAAATCAAATAACTGTTTAGCTAAATCAGTCTTAAAAACTAAGCCCTAAGACTCAAGAAGGGCAAGTAATATGCTTTTTTCTGTGTTATTTTTGAGATTGTGGCAATGCGTAATGTGCTAAAGTTGGTAAACTTCCATGAGTTCTTGCAAGATTGATTATAGAGATTTAATGCAGATTATGGTAAAATTTGCTGATGAGCTTGATTTTTGGGAGGGCTTTTTTTTACACGGTTCATTGTAACACTATTTGTTGTGCTAGCCTGTTGCAATAGACTTTGCTACCTTCAGCTTTTGAAGCGTAGGAAGAGCGGATGACAGATGAAGAGTCTCAAAGGCATACGGTTTATAACCATGAAAATTATAGGTGCCTACATGGATAAAATAAAAATAGCCTGGCTTTCAAAAGCAAGCACCCCCAGTGGCCTCTTGCTCTGGTTGGAAGTGAGGTTGCACAACCTCTTTAAAAACTGGTTGTTTGTTTAGTGTAAACACCTAAAGCAGAAAACTTTGACCCTTGTGTTTGACTTCCCAGGTGGAAAACTCACACTGTGGGAAAGATTATTGGAAAGTTATTTGCTCAGCAGTGACACCTTTCCTCCTCTTCCCCCTGCACGCCTCCCCAGCCACCCTCCTGTGTAGCTGCGACTGGTTGCCCTCCAGAATGCTTGCAGGGATGTGAAAACAGTTTCTTGGGGAGGAAAGAAATAGGAAGAGAGAAATATGTCACTTGTTTCAGAGAAATGTCTTTTCTGCTGTTCAGTCTTAGTATATTTTAGGACTATTGTTTAAGTGAAATGAAGATTTTGCAGTGGCAAGTGCTTAGGTATAAGAACTCACACATCACAGTATCAGATTAATATTTTCTCACTTCAAAGCTTGTATTTCTGTCTTGATGCTGATATAAGTCATATTATTTTGCATAGGCAGGTGTCTGGTTTGATCAGTTTAAATCAAGGCTTGTAAAGCTGTGATGGCAAGAATTGCTTCTGTCATAGCAGTGAGGCGTATGGTCTTTTCAGGAGTGACATTTCCTCACAAATTAGCTCTCTTCAGACTCTTGTAGGCTTTCCAAAAGGCTCTTTGAGCTAATCTCAAAGCCAAGCCTCTCTCTTTGTACCATTTCATTTCATTGTCCTCTTCTTAACAGCTCTTCAGCTCAGGCTTAGCCATGGTTGGGTTTGCAATGACCCTAAAACTGACAGAACTAAAATTGAAGGCAAATATAGTGATCTGTGAAAACCCTTTGAGTGCCCTGGGGCAGGCTGCAGGCAGCAAGGGACTGGTCCCCGTTAATGTTCTTTCAGTGCCAGAGTGATTCCTGTGGCCTGAGAGGAAAGCAGAGTGGTTTATGGAGCCCCAAGCAGGTATCTCGGAGCCCTGGAGCTCAGTTCTGGTTTGTTCCTGTCTGGAGTTCCATATGGTAACTGCTTTTCCTAAGTATTGGAGGCTTTACAGTCAAGAGAGCTGAGTGTGAACAGAACTCCATTGTCCCTTGTGTGAAACATGACATGGTCATGAGACTGCAGACTGGATTCACTCTGTGGCATCAGAACTCTTGGATTTGGGAAGATGAAGCTGCAGATAGAGGAATTCTACAGACTGTTGCTCCCGTCTGTGCAGTTTTAACCTCTGCAAGGAGAATTGCCATAAAACCTCCTGTTCTGAGTTTTTTTCTCAAACAAAACCCAATAAACCAGAAAGTAATCCTAAGATGTCACTTTAAATTGTGATGCTTAGAGTTTTTAATCTAATACAATTTTCCTCCTGGTATTTTCCCTTAAATCTCCAATGCTCTAGATTCTTTGGGTGCTGAAATTTGGTTAAAGTTCCTTAACAGAAAATAATCAAGTCCCTTGGGTTGTTTTCTGGTTTTGATCAAAGGCTCTTAGGGCTTTCCCATTTCAATCCAGAGTTAGTAATCAAAATTTTTTTTCAGACTGACTGAAGTTTTTGTCATAAAAGGGCTTAAAACTGCCTTTTCCTTGAGGACTGAAGTGCTGGCTTTTTCTGCAGCATCTGTCTCTCACATGCTAGGAGTTGAGATTTGCATGGCTGCTATGTGGAACTTCAATATTTGTGATGCTTTGCTTGGTCTATAAGTAGTTTAGACCAAGTGCTGTGTTTTATTTGGAACAGCAAGAGTTCAGTTGCATTTTGAGTACATGCACTTGCCAGCCTGTTTTTTTGAGGGAGAACTGCTGTTTGATAGCGCATTCCCAAGTCTGCTGGAAAGCCTAGAAATCAGAGGTCTGCAGAAAAGGACTGTCCTCCAAACGTGGAATACCAGCTCCCAGCCACACTTGATTTCAGAGGATCTTGGGAGCTAGAGTACCTGGGAATGAGGTGGCTTTGTTGATGTTGAAACTTGGGTGGAGCAGGATGCTGGTCAAGGCTGATTGCTCTGAAATAGGTTCAGATTTTGCAGGGCTGGGATCTGCTGTCTCAGTCTGTATCTTCAGACAGCTCCCTGGGGAAGAACACTGCCAGCTTCCCTAGGTGTCCTCCTGAGGCTTCTCTCACTAAAAACTTCATAGGTTTATGATGTGATGGAGGTATTTTGCCCATCTGTCAGGGTCAGCGTGCCCCCTGAGTAGAAGCAGACAATTCCTGGGTATCAACATGCCTCATCTGAAACAGTGGAATATTTCCACAGCCCTTTCTGATTTATCATCTGTCTGACACTTGGCATTTATTTGCCCAGCCTGTGGTACTTAACCAACTTGGGCAGCTTCCATGGAGGAGTGGCTCTGGCAAGCAGGCTGCTGTTTAGCATCAGAGCTTTAAAAACAATTGTTGCTGTTGGATGGTGGTGTTGTGCTTGTGGCTGCAATCCTGACATTTAAAAGGTTCGGGATAGGTAAAAGAAATACCCTGGAACGGCTTCCCCGTGTGTTTGATGGGCATAGCTGCTCAAGAAATACCAGCCTTAATAAGATGGCAAAATCTCAGGTATTTTGTGTTCCCATGGTACACTGCAGTATAATTGTGTGTTTGCCTTTGTTTCTCTGGGGGAATTTTGAAGGAAGAACCACAGCTTCTGCTTTTCCTTTCTTGTAATTCTAATTTGGGATAATGATACTTTTTAGTGGTGAGTCTTCCAATTCTTGTGTGGTGAAATTCAGTTCTGAAGAATGCTGTTATCTCCCTATCTGGCACCAGTAAATATGAGCCAGCAATCTACTAAAGGCCACAGAATCAGCTCAATAAATGGAAAATGTAGGTTGCTGTGGAAATCTTTAAAATGTAGCTAATCTTGCCAGGTTCAATGTAACGTTCCTTAGATGACGTTAATCATAGTAATAAGATATGGGAGAGGAGGGAAAACTGGATTTACTGTATGGCCCCATCTGAGAAACACATGAAAAATAGAATGCTCCTTTCTCTAATGGTTTAGAAACGTCATCACAAACATAAATTTCTCTTGCTTTTGATAGAAAAAAAATGTTGCATTCCTGAATCTTGTGCAACGAATGTTTTTGGCAAACATCAGCTATAGTATGTGAGTTAATATCTGATGTATCCTCTCTTGGGGAGATGAGATCTTGCCCTTGCAGGGACTGTGCTTTTTATATGTGATCTAATATCTGTCTTCCGTGCCCTTTACTAGAGCCCTGAGCACACCGTGCTGCAGCAGGAGCCCTTGCGTTTGGCAGCAAAGCTCTCACCTCTGTGAATGAAGGAGCTTCCTTCACCTACTAGTGCTTGGGTGAAAATGTTCCTCGGTGGAAATACTTGTTGCTGTTAACCTGCTATTTTTTTAAACTTTTTTTTTCCCCCTATTCACTAGGCCCCATTATGTAGTGCAGGTAACTATGCCTGTCAGTGTGGTGTTGGTCCTAGGAGAATAATAGGCTTAGAGAAGAATTGAATTGTTTTTTAATTAATTTAAAATCTTTTCTTTCATGTGACTTGTCATCAATTTATTTAACAAAGGTCCTGCTGAGCTCCTTCCGTGTCAGTTTCTTATGAGATTAGGGGTTTGATGCCAAAGGTGTGAGTATGGATGTAGTGTGTGAACTTAAATCACAGTGCATGTGCAATGGTTTAAAACCCGTTTAGTCAAAACAATTAAATGCAACAATAAATTTAGAATTGCTACCAACAGGTGTGTCTGGTTCTTGCAGTGTCATGTCCTGATCCTGTGCTGTTTAATTATTCTGTCAGTCATCAGGAAGAAAATATATAAGTAGGATTGAAAAGGGTTTTTTGGATAACTTGGAGAGTATTGAGTAATGGGAATAGTTACTGGCAGCCATCTGGATCACTTGGTGGACTGGGAGAAGGCAAAACAAAATCCATTTAATGGATTACCAGCGTAGAGCCATGATAGGAGTGCGAGGAACCCGGTGTGGGAAGCAACAGCTTGGAAAAAAGTTCTGAGCTCTTGATGGATGAATCAACTGAATATCCCATTCCTGTGAAATGTGGCCAAAAGGGTAACATATGAGCATGGGAATTGGAAGATGGAGTATGGACTCTGTGTGTCTTTGGCATGGCAGCAGCAGCTTCTGGAGTGTTGTATCCTGTGGCGATGCCCTCAGTTTGAGGCGGATGTTGATGAATTGATGAATGCTCGGAGGACAGCCACAGGGAAGATTAAAACGCTGGGATTGCGAGTGAATGATTTGAGGAACCCTGCTTTACTTATCACAGAGATGCTTGGGGGAGGGAAGTTTTCAGTAAATTGCCTACATGGGGAACAGATGTTCAATAATAGGCTACTCAGTTGAGCAGATTGTGATATAATGCATTTGAGGCTAAACAAATCCAGGCTTGAAATAGAGCACAATTTAGCAGTGAGGGTGAATGACCATTGGAGCAGTTTTACCAAGGCTTGTGGTATGTGGGCTGTCACCAGCACGTTTAGAAGCCCTGATAACAATTTTCACCCCTGAAAAACGCTGTCATTCAAACAGGAATTAATTTGTAAAAAGCCCTCTGTCCTCTGCTGTCCATGAGATCAGTCAGCACACAGACGCCGGTCAGGTGTGGCCTGTTGTTCAGGTAATGTCCAAGTGTCTCCTTCACCATGGATATCCAGGCAGGTAGGACAGGTACTTTGCAGCTGAATTCACTGGCTGTTGTGGTTCCTCTCTGGCCTGTGGCTGCTGTGGACTTTCTTTGCTACCTTCCTCTACAACTCTGCTCCTGCTTTTCCTGTCCCAGGTGCTGCTGCCCATCTTTTGCCCTCCCACCCCAACCCCCTTCTAACCAGCTCCATGAACAGCTGTGGGCTGCATGTCCCGAACTCCCTCTTGTGGGGAAAGCCAAACTACGGAGAGTTGAGACTTGGCTGGGGCAGGGTGGAAAACAAAATGTTGTGATCTGTTGCATAAAATAATGTCTTCTGTGACAAAAATAAAAATTTCCAGGGTGCTGAAGGAAAATGTCAACACTAGCAGCTGCAGCCCACAGATGTATGGGGCATGTCCTGCCTTGGAGAATATTGCAGGCTCTCCGCAGATAAATGCCAGCAGCCAAAATGTGTTTTTGTTCAGTTCATATGGTTTTAGGCATTTTCCCCCACACTACTAGGGACTGTGATTTATGTACCTACTGCACTGAATGGACAGTATGGAGAATGGTTCATCAGCAGAAGAACAGATTCAGCAGCACCTTGGGTTACCTCAGGATATGTAGGAATCTGAAGGCAGTTCTTTGATTTCTTCAGCTGTTAATGTCTTCTGGTATGTTAGCATCTCCTGTCAGGTATTTTGCTTTTCAAAGCCTCTTGGCTGCTTCTGATCTTTGAGCAACTTGCTTCTCTCAAACTACTGAAGCCCAGAAAAAATCAAAGACACAACTTCCACAATATTGTGTTTTTCAAGTGTTTTTCTTGAAGTCTTGAAGAAGCCTTTTCTCAGTGCAGTTGCTGGATAAAACAAAGAGCAAAAGGTATTGTGGAAGATATTTAGGGAAGATGGAAGGATGAAGGGGAGTGGAAGCAGCCCTGACCCACATCCCGAGGCAGGAGTGGAAGCCTGGAGGAGTGCAGTCATCAGGCGGAGTAGGTAGCGAGGAGGTCATGAGCAGGGTGGAGCAGGTTCACAGAGAGTCCTGAAAACCAAAAGAGATGTACCCCCTCCCTGACAACACCACTGCGCTGCTGCACGCAGCTGGAGCACAGTAACTATTTTGATAAACTTTTAGTCTATTGCTACTAAATGAGTTTCGTCACCAGCCCTTCGTTCAGAGCCTGGAATGGTATCTTTGGCTCTTGCACTCCTGTAGTATTCCTACAACACAAACCCTGCTGAGGAATTGAATAAAACTGCAATTACTGTCTGAGTTACTGAAGTCAAAACCCTGCAAGCATGAGGATGCTTGGAAGTATTTTGGAAGTGGAAGCATGGTGTCGTGAGCAGATGATCTTGGCGGTCAGGAGCAGTTTCCACAGCATTGTTTTCTGCAGCAGAAAGAATCCATTGTGCATTTTTCTTCATTTCAGTTTTTCAAAGCCTAGGCCCTTTCCAAAAGCCAAAGTCAGCAAGAACATTTTCCCTAGTTCCATATTGAAATCTGGGGACATGCAGCACAGGAGTGTTTAATAAGTGTGTGCAGCTTAAAGCAAAAGAGCAGTGGCAACATGTGCCTTCCACCATATGCATGCTTCCCACCTCATTTTCATGAGTCTGGAAATGAGCATTTGTCCCTACTCCCGACTTCCCTTAATATCCATGGACATGCCACATTTTTGCTACCTCCATTCCTAAGTAGGAGTGTTTCTTCCTCAGTGTTGCACTCTAAGAATGTTGGATGTCTGAATCTTCTGTGATCAGCTGCAGTGGCACAGTCACCTCCAAAAGCAGCTCATGGTCCTAAGAACTCCCTCACAAACCATGACAGCCTGTGTTTTCCCACCCGGAGTCACTGGCTGGGGGATAGGCTGCCTGTCTGCAGCCACCTTGTTCCCCGCGTGATAAGGATTCCCTTTGTTCTTTTTTTGTTGGACGTTCAACTCTTCTGTGCAGATTTTGGCAGACTTTCTGCCAAAACTGTTTAGAGAATCACCTTCTCCAAAGTGCCAGGGTGAGAGAGCTCTCTGGATTTGTTCCTGGATCGCTACACGGATGGCTCACAGTGTCCTGGTGCACAAACACAGCCATGCCCAGAGACAACCTGCTGGCTGGCACAGGCAGAGCTGTTACGTTGGAGAGAGTTGTTGGTAACCAGCTGGGCTTTTCCAGTCCTTTGAATTACTGCTGAACTCGCATTTTAGAGCTGTGTGGACAGGCCTTCACTTAACATGATGTCTTCTCATTTTATTTTGATTTGTCTTGCCGGTGGAAGTTACATTTAGATTTATGCTGTGGCTGGACCCTGGTGGCCCATCATAATGGGTCAGTTAGTAAGGCTTGGGGGCCTGGGAGCTACTTCTGACAGCTGGATTTCAAGACAGCATCTACTCAGTTCAGGACATTTGCATAGAATTTGCATTTTGACTGAGCCTGTGCATGTAAATGTAGGTTTGCATTGTTTCTCTTCTTTGAATGACTGTTTAATTAACTTTAAACTTAATTATGCAATCTGCCATCTGCTTAAATCCCTACAGTGCTGTTATATCACCGTTCTTTTCCAGTTTCACGGAGATATTCCCTTTCCCGGAAGTTTGCCCTACTTTTCAATGATTAAGATAATTTCAAATCATTCACTTCCTTGGCTACTTTTGAGGAGGACTAACAGCAACATTGTAGGAACTCTGTTAGCTTTGTGGTCTGGCTTGGACCAAGCAGAGGAATGTGCTGCAGAACCTCCAGTTTAAGATTCTTTGAATTTACATTTCATGACAGAAGAAGGATCTTTTTATTTGCCTATGATAAGGAGAACGCACTCGCAGATTTTCTCTTAGACTCCAGACTGAGCATCTGAAATATTGCCCACCAGGTTTATCTCCTGCAGGTCTCTGGTGCAGTGAAACATCACTGAACTGATAACGTATCTCCAAGTCTTGCCTTTCTACTCCTACAGCTCTAATAAATTCTTTCCCATGACATCCTCATTTGTCTCTATTGCTTTGGCTTTAATCTAGAGCCATCTACTTTATTTAACCTCTTGGCTTCAAGATACTGTAAAATGCATGGAGGTGGTCCTGTTCCAAGGCTGTCCAAGAACTCTGAACTCTTTTACTTCATGTTGAGAGAAATGTGGAAGCACAACTCTTCCCAACATAGGTTGGAGCAGAGCTGTGCTTGCCGGGAGCGTGGTGGATGGGCTTTTGTCCCATATGTGTGTTACTGGGGCTCTAGAACATAGGGAGATTCCAAGGAGTGTCTTTTTAATTCCTGGTAAAGAACTCCTTCCCTGAGCAACTATACCAACAGCTGTCTTTGTGTTTTTCCTCTTAAAACTAAATAGAACAAAAAAGGATTTGGCTATTACCATTAGTGGGACATTTAATCTCTTAAATCCGCAAAATATTTTGCAAAACATAAATAGCTTGTTACTTCTGGCCTGTCTGTGGCCAGTGTTTTTGTTGACATAACTCACATTTGAGATCACTTCAATGGTGTTTGTTGGTTTTGCTTGTTGTTTTTGCCTGTGTGTGGTAATTTGATCCCGGATATTGTAGTAGTCATTTAAGTACTTGGAGATTTTTGACTTAGTCACTTCTATAATATGGCATCTGCTGGATGTCACTGGTGCATTAGAAATCAAAACAATCTAACAAACACACTTTGGCTTTTAAAATTTTAGAGGGAATTATTCTAGAGGCTTCTTTGAGCTGCAGAAAATATCAAATAGCTTTGAAATTGCCTGTTTAAGCATACGAAAGGGGCAGACACAGGGATCCTAGCAAAACCACCCTGATGTTAATGCAGTTTGTACTGGCAAAGTGTCTTCTGCTGGGAGAGTTTATTTGACTTTGGAGAATGAAAGGGGCAGTTGCCTGGTACAGCAGTGCCAACAGTAGATCTGTGCTGTCCAGAGCTCCCAGCCAGGAGCTGTGTTGTCCCAGCTCATCAAAGCTCTGCACGGACAGATTCACAAAAGTACCTGAGATGAGTTGTTCAGGGGCTATGTAGGATTGTGGAATTTTTATGTCCCAGATGTCTTTCCAAAACAAGGCAGAGTTTGTGTTGGCTGAACTTTAGTATTGAGACTATTAATACACCCTGTTACACATCAGCATCCATAGTGCCTCATAAAGTTGCAGATAGAACTTCCTGGCAGCTCTTGGAGAGTATTCATTTGCTAAAAGACCAAATTTGATGGTTTCTAAAATTTGCTTTGTCAACTCTGCCAGGAGTCAACTTGAATTTACAGATCTGTGGGGTGATGTCTTGGGCTGCCACATGATTGGACACTAATTCATTAAGTCTCTAGTAAGGATGAGCAGGAAGATGCTTTATTGAGCTTTCTGGCTCTGTTTAACTTAGTCTGACTTAATGGGAATGTGGGATAACCACAGGCTGGTATCAGGGTAGTTCTTGTTGTCGTTGGTTGGTTAATTCCTGCCTTTGGGGCTAGGGCAGTGTTGGATGACCCTTCTTTTGGTAGCTGCCATGGCTTCAAGCTCTTGGGTGTATCCTTATCATGTCTTACTAAGTGCACAGCTGGGTTGTCTTGAAGCACATTGGTTTTAGTCATTGAAATGAGTCAGCAATGAGATGGAACATTGTAGAAATATGGACAGATATTTAGGAACTGTGTGGTAAGAGTGTCTCATTAACTGATAACTAATCGTTCTATTGCATGTTATCAGCTCTGGGGATATGCTTCTGTTTCTTCTCACGCTTATGCTAACTAGAAAACATGGGTATTCTAAAGATTCCTTGCCATATCTAGACCATGATCTAATGCTGGTGGAAAATCCTCTTGGCAATAGGAGAGTTAGTGGAGATGTTGGTGTCCAGTCATGGACTGATAAAAATAAATAGCAGATGGAAGTATTTTGTATTGGAAAAGTTTGTAACAATATTGTTCTGTCCAATGCTTTCAACATAAATTCCTGTTTTTAAAATGTAAAAGGAACCGTTACATGCTGAGATAGTGTCCTCGGGGTCAGAGTCCTAAACCTGCAGAGGTGTTACCAGCACAGCTGGGATGCT
This sequence comes from Pomatostomus ruficeps, assembly GCA_013400735.1. NCBI lineage: Eukaryota > Metazoa > Chordata > Aves > Passeriformes > Timaliidae > Pomatostomus > Pomatostomus ruficeps. Next base: position 259,362 of record VYZT01012486.1, read on the forward strand.
CTCACAGTCCTGCCCACCCCAGGAAGCTGCCTAAGTGCTGTAGGTATCTATATAAATAATATAGATGGTAACAAAGCTGGAAGTTTGGAGATAAAAATGTCTGGTGAAAACGTAGATGCCCTTTGGTAGGAAAGGGAAAAAAATTTACCAAGATCTCCTTATCTTGAAATTCACTTGAATCTCTCAAATAAAACCAGTTCTTGCTGGATCCTGGATGGGAGTTGCCATGGATGTGCTGATGAAGATTCAGTGATACTTTCCTTCTCTGCTGGTAGTAATCAAAGAGATTGTCAGGTGTGAGAGGGCAGTTAGAATGTTTTATTTTTGGTAAATAAAATTGAGGGTCTTGGTTCTTTCTTATGCAAAGCAATATGAAAATTTTAATACAAAATTAAAGACTTTCTGGCTTGGCTAACTTCATGTTTACTTGAGCATTTTTGTTGATTTAGTTGACCATCTAGTTGATCAACTGACTAATAGATGTAAATTTAATTAAATGCAGTACTTTTCAAAAGCGAAACTCTAGAGTGATTTTGTATAAATGATGTCAAAATAAGCTGATTTAAAACATCTAGCCTCCTCTCTTACTGTAAGCCAGATCAATTATTCTGGGAAGCTGCCGGTGTGCTTTTTTCCTCCCAAATAAGAAAAGATTAATAGGTACTTAGGTTTAAAGACCAAAATGTGCCATTGTGTGATGTCATTGTTGTGATGAAGTGAGGTGTCTTGGATTTTAGATGGAGCTCCAGTGCTGTCCTTCCAGCAGAGCTCAACCAGCCCCCGTGTCCTTACTGCTCCTTTTCCTGGTGTCCATGGTGAGAATAACAGCGAGTCACTGATTGTGAACTGTTCTGAAAGCCCAGGAATGCACCCACTTTTCTTTCATGCCTCCCTTGCTGTGGAGGTGGGAGTTGTGAGTGTTGGGATTTTTTCAACCCAAATCTTCCTCCAGAGAACTTAAAGTACTGAACAGTCAACCACCTTTCCTCAAATTGTTAGTCCTTTGTCATTTCCCATTGAAATGACAAATTGTCCACAGGGAGCAGCTCTACATCATCTCTGCAGCCAGACAAACACCCAGACGTGTTGCATTAGCTGCATATTGTGAATGTTTATGTGTCATGCACTAGAATTTCTCTGTGTTCAGGCCTGAGTGGTTCTGCACAGCAGATGTGTTTGGTGCTCTGTGGTTGCTTCAAGTCTTCTGTTAGGATGGATCAGCCAACCTCAGCTCTCAGCCTGCACTTTAGTTTTCCTTCCACTGAAATTATTTAAAATTTTTTATTGTATTCATTTGCTTATTAATTTATTTAGTATTTGGTTATTTTAATGTCTAGAATGTGTTATTACTTTGTGTGACATCCTACCCCGAGAGATTTTGCTCTACCTTACAGATCACACAACTGTAACACCAAAGAACAAGTAAGACTGACACCCCTGGTGCTGGAATAGGGTTTAACCATGTTTGTGATAATTTTTTTCAGAAAGAATAGTCTCAATATATCCTATGCTGTAGAGTAGTCAACTTACAGTTTGCTTTGTGGAATGATGTCTGTTTATGCATCAGAATATTAATGCTGGGCAGCAGGGACAGCAGGAAAGCCCGTCATGAGAGGTATTTCTAACTTCCATTTTTAGGGGACAGGTGCATTGCAGAAACAAAATACTGACTCTAGTTGAAACAGATGGTGACCTGTAGATAGGTCTCTTTCTTTTAAAAGAAGAAATACAAGAAATTACAGTCATGCAGAATTTGATGTGTTCCAGTTGAATGCTAATTGTGACAGTTGTCTGTGGCTTTGTAACAGGGGTGGCTTTGTTTAGCCATAAATGTCATGGCCAAGGGCGTCAAATACTACCCGAAGTGGCTGTGTGTAAACTGCCTTGCAGGCCAGCTATGTCGAAGCAGGGTTTGTAGTTTTGAGTGAATTTTGTCTTTGAGTTTTGTTTTTGAGCCTGAGCAAATGAAAAATCCCACCACAGAGCAAGCCCAAGGCTTAAGTGCTGAAAACGTGCAGATTCCTCTCTGCATGTCTAGCTTTTATCACACAAAGATGCTTCTCCACCCTTTGCTCTTGCTGTACATTATTTTTGGCTGTAGAGGCCCCAAATTTTTTGAACCAATGGCCAAACTAAGTGCTGGGACAACTCTTTTCTGCAGTGCCTAATTCTGGCTCTCAGCTCACTGCCCAACTCACAAGATACTTTTTCGCTCTCTCCATCTGCATTTTAGTTTTCTGCTCTTTTTTTTTTTTTTTTCCCAACTCCTTCTTAATTACATGTTAAGATTTAGCCTCCTTTTTATCCCAGGTTCTTTAATTCATAGTAGTATTTTCTGCGACTTGCTGTCATAGAAACGAGGGCTTTAGAGGACCTTGTGAGCTCGTGTAATCCATTTCACTACCTCAAGGAAAAAACTACTCTTCTTAGACCAACTCTGGCAGATGTCTGTCTCACCTATTTTTAAGAACCTCCAACGAAGCATACTGCATGACCTCTCTGGGTGATCAGCCTAAAATCTCGCCTGTTGCAGTTTAAGTCAGATTCCTTCACCAAAATGCCTCTGAAAACATATCCAGAGCAAATTGTGTTGCCAATTCTCTAGTCTGTACTTTTACTTTTGGTGTCTGTTTTTAAACTTAACTTGACCCTTAGGACATTTACAAATAGGTTTATTAGGCAGTTGCAAATCAGTTAATTTTAGTTCCATCTCATTATGTGGTCCATATGGGTTGTGTTGCCTCAGTCGCCTCAGCTGAAACCTAAATTTGCTGCTGTGCTCTCGCCATGTTACAGCTGCAACCTCCGCAGACAGCCTCCGCCCTGGAAGCACCCTCAGAGTGTGAAAAGCTTGATTGTGTAGAAAGAGGCCCAACTATGTTGTGTTATTGTGACTGAAAACAGAAGCCTCCTCTTTTATTTCAGCTTCCCTATTGAAGACACTGCTGTGGCGTGTAATCTCTTCCTGGACTGGTCTGAGCTGGTACCTTGAATTGTCCCTCTGCCTGTCTCGGGGTCTTCCGTCCTGGACTAGGAGGATCCCTCCCTCCTGCTGATTTGCCTGTTGTTATATAAATGAAAATTGCTTTTGCTCTGTGATTGGCCAAAGTAGCAGTTTTCTCTTGCTGCGCCATAATTTTTAAAGATCTCTGCTTAAGTACAGCTTTTTAAACAATTTTTTTCTCGCTGCTGTGAAGCAATCTGCGGTTTCGTTTGAGAAGGATACCATAGGTAAAAAATTTGCCTTGTAACTTGGATAGCACCGTAGCAAATAAGTTGGCGTTGCACGTTTTCTGACTTGCAGGTACAAGCTTGGACCCAGGGAGCGTAGCCAGGAGGGGCTGGAAGGCAAAGCTGTGATGACATGTTCAGTATCCAGGTGGAGGGCCAAGAGGGCAGCTGCGCGGCGCTGGGTTGCATTCCAATGTGCTGATCCGTGGAACAGCGTTGGCATACGCTTTGGAAGCTGCTGCTTGCTCTCCTGGCTGTAGGGAAGGGGCTGAGGTGATGGCAGGGAAGTAAGGGGTGAGTCTCTGCAGAATATTTTCATATGATTGTGGCCTATTCTGAACAGGCTGGGCATTTGGAGCCTTGGCACTTCTTTCTGATGTCCTTGTGTACCGTGCTGCCTCTGGTAGCTCCACAGTTAATAACTCCAGTGTGGGTTGTTACGATTTTTTCTTTTCCCTCCTTGATTCCTGAACTGGTTAATTAAGTTGCAGGGAAGTTATATTTTCTCACTACTTGAGGGCTTAATGGGGTGGAGACTTTGGAAACAGTTTAACAATTTCACATTTTATATGCTCTAATGAATTTCCCAGGATTTTGGAAGGGTTGTATCCAACTTTAGCATCGTAATTTCCAGCGTTTTATTTATGCTAAAATAAGTTAGTGGTGTATTATGAGGCCCAAAGAGCCAACAGATTACCAATGAACTAATGAAGACATTGTTTCTCTTGGATAAAGGCTGTGACTCACGGTTGTAACTTGTACTGAAGCACTAGAGACCGTGAGCTTCACCAGGACCACAAGCTGGCACTGGGGTTCCTCTTCCCTTCCCTGTTATTTCAAACCTGTATTTGATTTCAGGTGCAGAAAAAAGAGGGTTTGCAAGGACAAGAAACAACTCTGAATCTGCAAGAACTCCCCAGAACTTCGATAGGAAGAGGCAACTCTCTGAATCGCAGACAGAAACAATGAACAATTCAGACAGCAGAATAAATCCTAGACAACTGGGAACTCCCAGAGGTATTAAAACAGTGTGTGTACACGCTTCAGGAATAAGCTGCCTTGAAGCCTGTGCTTTAAAAGATGGGCTGGGATGAATGCTATTGACTTTAAAATGAGCTGTAAAAGACTGTTGATTATTTGTAAAATATGATTATTCCAGGCTTTTCGGTGATCTGAAGTCAGGTGCCAGTATTTCTAGGCAAACTGTACTGGGAAATTCAACTTTGAATATGAAGCCTGTGTGCAGATTCTGTTAAGATACACAGATGTGTTTGGTGGGCAAGGTAACACTTACGAATTTCTGTTTGCAGGAGGATCCTATGCTGCTGTCCCAACATCAGGTGACAGAAAGAATCAAAATAAACCTACTCGAGGGAGGAAGAAGAGTATATTTGAAGCCTACATGTCAAAGGAGGATGTTTCAGCAGGACTGAAAAGGGGCGAGCTAATTCAGGTGCCTGAAATGTACAGTGTCCGTGTTCTTGTGATATGTCTGTGCAAGTCACAGGCAGTTGTTGGAAATCAGCAGCAGTTGATGACAGGGCATTGATGGAGCACTTGTAGATGCCAGAGGAAGATATTTTCCTTTTCTCAGGATGTTCTACAAGTGGGATGGAATCTTCTACATTCCTCTGAAGTAGTTTTTGGGTTGATTGCATGTTCTGTAAAATTCCGGATCCGCGCTAGTGATGAATTGCAGATTTCTGGTTGAATAGTCTGCTGGCCACGATGGTCATTACAGGGGAGACACTTCCTTTTACAAATGATGCTGAAAACAACAGCAGTTGCTGGCAGCCTCTGTCTGTGTCAGTGTAAGTAAAAACAAATGCCCTTAGCAAGATACTTCTTCTTGAAATTTCTCACAAAAATGTTTGTGCTTCTTTTTGGAGCAGCAAAACTGCAGCCATCATTAGACAGCAAATCTTTTCTAAAGAATGTGAGGGTGGACCTGCTGTCTTATCTGCTGGATAGAAGAGATGTACATGAAGCCTGGCAGGGCTGAGATGGAGAAGAAGTGAGTGTCCTTGCACTACATTCATAGTAGTCCTCAATATGGTGTAATGTTCTTCAGGACACACTTGGCATCCCAGTGAGATCAGACTGGCAGGAGAAAAAACTCAGGTGGAAGTCAATGAGGGCATGACATCCATGCTGAAACATTGTTTACCCAAACACACACAGGTCCATTGCCATTTAATTAGTGTTGTAGTGCTGGTGAGGTTGTGGTACTTACTTTCATCAATGCATTGCAGTCTCAAATGACATCACCTCAATTTTTGTCTGATTTTTTTGGTTATGATGGCATAATAATTGTTGTATATTAATATAATGGCATAATCTCTGGAGGTGTGATGAGGATTTTACGTAAAAGATTGACTGATTCCATCCTGAAGGCCAATCTCATGCCCTCTTAGCTTTGAGAGAAATCATATCCCTGCTGATGATCAGCATGGTCCACTGGGCTACTTGGACCTTAGGCCAGTGCATTTTTAAAGACCATCACAGACTTCTGCAGTGGGAAGCAAATGGTGAGGGAGGAAACGGGAGCCTTAGGCTGTGATTTTCTTCATGGCTGCACTGGCATATGGCATCAACTAAAGCTCCTGCCTTACCTTTGGGAGTGTTTTTGGCACCATTTTTGGTAACACAGCCTGATAGCATTAAGTGCAGTGTGTGTAGACGGTCTATGAGGTCAAGTGCAGCTGCAGATGAGGCACATCAGGCTATGACTACTACCTGAGAATCCCATTGAAATGCTGAGTCCCCAGGGACCTGTGACTGCATGATCCCTGGCAAAAGAATCCCTAGTTCTTGTAAATGTGTAGTGTCTACTCCAGGTCATACGCTGCGTAACTGGAAGAGTCATGCGTGCTTTCTTAGGCTGTATCTGTTTTCCTTTCATCCAGTTCCACATCTCAGGGAAACAATTGAGACTGTAGAAGCCAGATTTACTCATTCAGAGCTGAATGTTAGATCATGGACATCCCAGCTCAGTGTTTCTCATCTTCAGTTCATTCATCCTTACGATTTCATCAAAACCATTCAGCACTGCAGCCTCAACCAGGATAGATGAGATCCTGAAAGTAACTTCAGTGAATGGACAGTTCAGTGGTTTTCTCTACGATGGCAAGAGACAGAATGAACAAATACCTGTTTTGTTAATCCCCAAAAGCGGGGCATTGTTCTGGCATGGTAACCTGCAAAAAGGCTCCCTAAGAGCTTATGGAAGGGGAGGAGAAACCTATTAGTATGAATCTGATGGTCCTGAGGAAACTGGAGTGCTCCCAGGCAGCAGCATGACTCTCTGAACATGGGCTGTCCCCTGGAGCATCCTGGGAACACTGGATCTGCCTATATTTGGATGAGAATTTGAGAGCTCTGTTAGAGAGAAAAGAGCCTACCATGACACTGAGATTTTTGCTGGACCTTGGCAATGCAACCAAATGTTCCTCAAAGCCCAACCCACAGAAACTATTGGCAGACCTGGAGATTGCTCAGATGACACACAAGTGCTGTGAAGATTAGGCAGCCCTAGATCAGGAAGAGTGAAAGGTTATCTTTCTGGGTGCTGACGTCTGTCAGTAATATTGATCTTAATGGCTTCAGGTGCTGTATCTGACAAAACTCGTGTTTTGATAAGTAGCACGAGAAGTGTGCCCTGCAGATTCCTGGATTCATTTAGTCATGCGACGTGTGCGGAAATGTCCTTCCGTAAGAAAGGGGATCTGAGCTCAGTTGATATGAGTGTTTAGAATTCCCACTTCCCTGCCCTTAAAGCTGCAGGGAGCAAACACCAGGCATATCGGGTTGGTTGGAATCTCACCGGATGGCCTGAAGGCAAACAAGATTGAATAACTCCTGCATCGTTCCGTGAGCGCACGATGATGGTTACACACAACAGATGAAATCGGGCTGTGTATTAAAGAACACTGACCCAAAGGACTCTAATCATTGTCTGAAGCATCAGCCAGAAACTCATGTCTGCTCCACGCCTCCAGCGTCTCCCAGACCCTCCCTGCAGGGCTGCTGGGGTCAGGTGGAGCGAACAGACATGCAGAGCCTGCTTTGCTGTTAAGAGGGTGTTTTTCCTTGGAAAACTCTTTCTTTTGTGGATTTTGAGGCTGGGGTTTCCCTGATTTTCATGGATTGTTTTTTTCAAAGAAGGCCTTGGTAGCAATCAGATACTTGTGAACCCTGACCTTTTTTTGGTGTTTTGTACATACAAATGAATATAAGCATATGTGTTACAATAGCTGTTATAAACTGCTTGGTTTGGGATACTTGAAGTTTAGTCTGAGTACTGCCTGCCCTGGTTCTAGCAGAGCAGCTTGAGAAATCGTGACCCTTTTGTGTCTCACTGGGAAAGTTCAGTAAGGTTAGAAACTTTATTGGCAGGAACCTGTGAAGCTGCCTTTAATCATCAGAAAGTGTTTTAGAAACCTTCCTGCAGACCTTGTTCTTCCCTTTCATAACAAAGGCCCTAATGACAGAAAAACACCGATAAATATAGCAGCTATTACTTGCAAGCTATTGTAAAATAATACAACATTAGTGTGACATCATGAGACTCTGCAGCCAGATCCTCACCCCCTAATACACATACGAGAACAGTTGTTCATTGCAGATGGGGAGAGTGACTGGTTCCAGATATGATATCACAGCGTGAAATGTACAACATTGTAAATAGGATTTTCATGGGCACAGAAAATAGGGCCCATCTGCTTTCTAAGATAAATTTTGTGAGTTTCTTGCTTAAAGGAAAGAGCTGAAATATTTTAATGTTTCTTGACGTAAGAATTCTAATGCTGATCATAATTAGGTAGTGCATATAAAATGCAGATAAACAGGCTGCACAATAAACGTGGTAACACCGTGCTCCTCTGTGTGTTTGCTGGAGCTGGGCATCCACGGGCACGCTGCTGCTCTGACTCCCTCTGGGCCGTGGACAAAACCCCTGATTTTTCACATGCGTGATGGGCATTTACACCTGACTGATTGACAGCTGTCCCAAACTATTCAAGGGGATTGTGTAGAGGAACACAGGATATCCCCTCATCTGCTTAGTGCTGGTGGGTAGATCCACATATGGGAAGTGACTCATTGTCAAACAGAGCAACAACCCCTTTTCATTTTTTCTTTTCACTCTGTAGCAGTTTCTAATGACTGATTTTGGAAAATAAGTGGAGGAGGACAACCACTGAGAGTTTTCCATCAGTGGGTACCACTGCTAATAGAGACTGATGACAACCAGTCAGCTCGCACTTTGGTTAAGCATAAAATACCCCAGGGTTGCTCTCAGTGGGTCGTCTTTGTGTCCGTGCTGTTGTCCTGGGTTGTGCCTGCTGTGGGGGCAAGTGTCCTTGTTAGTACAAGTTATGTGAGACATAAAACAAGGTAGTGCAGCAAAGTACTCAAATAGTATCTAAAGAGTATAGGATACATGCTGCTGGTGTTCTGATATTCTATATTTTCTGGTAAATTTTAGCAAATGAGTACAATGGACAATCTTTGTAAATCTGCGAAATCTTCTTGAAGGCAGCAAAACTTTCACATGTAATCAGCTCTATTTTCCTATTGTCTGAGTGTTTCCCAGAATACATAAAAAAATTATTTGCTGCAGTAAAGTTTTAAAGAAGCAATTCCTGTGAGATGCTCCTATGATTGCTTAACACAGAAGTGCAAACAGATGGAATCTGTTCGTATAATAAATTGGCTAACATTACTTCAAATACACAAGTGGAGAAATTTCTAAAGTTTCTTCCCAGAGCAGAAGCCTGTTGGAAGGCAGAATACCTGAGTTGTATTCCCGTAAGATTCAAATACTGTCAGTTTGAACTGCAGTTTCCTGAATCCCAATTTCCAGGATCCTTTTGGGATGCAAATGTGTAGCCTATAAGGCCTTGGTTGGCCCTGCCTTTCTCTTGGATGGACCTGAGTGCAAGCAGCAAAACTGGTTGGTTTACTTTGGAGGGGTGACATGAATTTGTTGCAGGTGACTTGGCCTTTAAGTTGGCAGATAACAAAGCAGAAATAGATAGACCATGGAATTTTCAAATGTATTTAAGATAGTTTGCCTTTAAGTATGTTTAAACAGAATTTAATCCTGTAGACTTTAAATGTTTATTTTTGGAAAATCCTTTTGATTCTTTTTTGGAAATGTACTTTATTATCACAGACTTACTGCTGCTGTCTGTTTGCAGGAACAGCCTAAGCAGCCAGAGCCCCATAAGAATGATACCTGCTGCCATGCAAGCTCAGCTTTTCTTTTCCTCTTTCCTTGCATCCTCCAAAATAAGCAAACCCAACATTCTCCTCTTCCAAGATGGAGCAAGCCAAATTGTTTCTATTATCCATTTGTTAACGAAGCTGGTGGATGCTCAGCAGAAAATGTGTGAAAGGAACAGGAGGGCTTGGATCCTCAGTTCACCCAGTAGCAGCAACAACTAATGATTCAACATCTCTTTGATGACAGACTGCAGTAGATCAGCTTAAGCCTATCATGAAACTGCCTTTTGGCTTGAAATTGTTTGGATGCTAAGTTGTCAAGACTTGAAATGTATAATGGAAATTTAGATGTATCTCTCATGTTTCACAGTAGATATATTACCCACAGCTCTCTAATTTAACTGGTGTTATATAAAATTAATAAGATTCAGGCATAATCTTTCTCCTTCTTTTCTTTTTTTTTAAGGGACCCTTGAGAATAAATCCTAAGAAGTACCATGAAGCCTTCATTCCATCTCCAGTAAGTGTAATTTTATAATGCTTTAAAGTTCATAAGTAAAGATGCATTAAGATAGGAGTTATGCTGCGCACAGAAGGTCACTCAGAGGTGAATCAGTTGGAATAAATTAACACAATCTGGATTTTCTTTTATATCACATATTCCCAAACAAATCCTGCTTTCTCATACCTCAAAGAAATGCTTTGCTTGTGCTGCAGTTGGGGATACTGCAGGGTCCCACAGAGCCAGCTGAAGTCAGGTTTGAGGACCACCAGATAGCGTAATCAGAAACCCTTGGTTTATGGCTGCAGAGGTTTTATAGATTTTCCACTGATTTAAGTTAATCTTCCCTAAACAAATATGCTCTCCATTTTCGATCTGCTGCATGAGCTAATTTGAAAAGTCATTCCAGAAATAATATGCGTGATTCCTTTTCATGTGCCCGCTTTGGCGCGGGCTGTATCTTGGTTGGCTTGGGATGTGCTTCTGTCACATGGGACTGGCTTGCACCTCTTCTCTCGTCTTTCCTTATTTTGACAGAAAAGAAGGACTCTTGCAATTTCAGGGCCTTCGACTTGGGAAGGTGACCTCACAGCTGGCACAGCCAAAGCTTTTTGTCTGGAACTGACTTCGTCAAAGTGTTGCTGTTAATGGGAGAATTTTATATTGAAATGTTTTGCTGGTGTGGAGATGAGAAGGCAGAGCCTGCCCTGAGACAGTGAAACACTGATTATGTTGTTGTCCCTGCTACCGACAGCACTATTGTTTTGGGGCTTGGATTGAAAGCCTTGAAATTAATGGTGTTTTCCAGTTCATGTTGTTGTTTCGGGGCAGTGTTTTGGAGCTTTGTTAGAGAAGGTTGGCATTACAAGGGTGGGGAGAGTTTGGGGCTGCACAGAATACACTAACATTAACTAGAGGAAGAAATACAAAACAGCTCTCTGGTACATCAGGAGGGAAGTATGTAAGTGAAAGGAAGTTTGATCCTCTTTGCCAGGTGTCCTTGTAGGTGTGGTAAGCATAAGCTGTTAAAAATAGTCTCTGAATTTACAAAATGCAAGGTTAAAAGATAAATTCAGCTACTTTCATGAGTTATTTGTATGTGAGGCTTTACCCCTAATCGCCCCTCTGGTGTCCAGCTGTTGCCTTGTGCCTGTTCAGTGTGCAGGAATGCATACATTAAGGAGTGCTAGCAGAGGTGGTTATCTCAGCTATCTTTCTACTTTTCTGCCCTTTATGGAGATCAATACCAGAACCAGCAACACCTGGATGAAGATGACGGTGATGCATGTAGGCACAGTCCTTTAAGACAGATGCTTTGGGAAGCGTATCCTTTGTATAACATTATTTACCATAATGGAGGGGTTGCAGCCTTGGTGTTCTGCAGCACTTCCCATCATTGCCAGATGCTGCAAGAGCTGCAGCTGTGAAAAATCACCCGTTCTTTCCTGCTGTTGACGAGGGCACTGTACCCCTTTCTCTTCAGCTATGATTTGGCCATGGCTTCATGGAGTTCAATGCAACAGCTGTTCACCTTCTGACACAAGAAGTCCCTGCGTGTTTCTTGTCGCACATGTGCTCTGTCTGCCTGAAGAGTTGAGGGGAAGGCCCAGGGCTTTTCTCTTGAAAGCTGCCCAGAGAACAGACCCCAAGAATTTAAATCTGCCTTGCATCTTGTGTGTTCCCTGCACAGGGTGGTGTGGTTTGAAGTGTCAGTGTGAAGGATGGTGCTGCTGGGCATGAGTGACAGAGTGACTGGAGCTGTGCTGTGCTTGTGGGAGACACTTCCAGAGCAGATGGAAGTACTGCAGGTCTTGTCTGAGTGGGATAGGGAGCGCTGCTGGAGATACTCGCAGAGAAAACCCCATGCTCCCTGGAGGGGGCTGTGGAAGTCTTGAGGCCATTGTGGCCAATAGAGTAGATGCGCCCCAGGGACAGCTGAGACTTCTCAAGTGCTTGTGTTCTGTTGTCATTCAGTGCTGTTTTAATTGCATTAATAATCTGAAGTGTCAGCTGTGCAGTGGAAAAAGTAGGATGCACAAATTTTCTTGGAAGTGCGTAAGTTCACCCAACAATTGTGAGTCTGTAGCTCAAGATATAGAGATGTTTCTTTTTGGAGGGAAAACCAAAACTGATGGCAATTTTCTGATTACAGCTTTGTTGCAGATGTTGAAATTAACTGCTGTCAAATTTATGTGCATACATGTATATAAGTGTGTGTGCGTGTATATATATTATTTGGAATGAGAGTGTGTGGGTGCAATTAAAGACAAGACTCTTGCAGAGCATGGAGATGCAGCTTTACTAGGTGATGTGACACATGAGGCACCTTTATAGGGAGCGGAAGAAAAAGTCTTGTATTTTCTTGGACACAGGAGAGAAGGAATAAAGCGCAAATTATTGTGAATGCCAGCCTGTGTCTTACAGCACAGAGCAGCTACAAGTACAGGCAAAAAAATCCCCAAACCCAAACCAGGAATTTGCTTTAAAAAGTGACTTTAGACTTTTCATTTTTATGTGTGTTACAGATTTAGGTAAAGAGTTGGAGCTGAAGGGAAAGGGTGGGGAGAAATAAGGAATAAGACCATGTGTAAAAAATCTGGCTTTTTGAAAAGAACGGTTTCCAATTTGAATTATGTTGGTCCAAGAGGCTTTGCAATTTTTCTGCATCTTGTCATGGGAGGCAGCTTTCACACAGCTGTTGAGCTGCTGCTGCTGCTTTTCTTTCTAAGAGTAATTTGGTCTCTTGGAGGACGGCCTTAGTTTCACATCATGGCAGGATTCTTCCTTTTATTGTTTTGGTATCTAAGCAGAGTAAGATACTTATGTGATATTAGGGCTTCATGTTTTCAGGTTATAAAAGAAGTTTTTCTTGGACACTGACCATGCTGGTAGTTCTGATTGGATTTACTCATGCATACGAGACTCAGGAGTGTCTGAGAAACAGCTGAAGTTGTGATTAAGACTTTGAGTCTTGTGAGGCAGTTTTTTCTTTGAAAGACAATGAAGTACTAATCTGAAGATAACTCAACCTCCTTTTTTTGTACCTCAAAACTATACAAAGATAACTTTCTTTAGAAAAACTATTTTAACTGCTTGTATTGATACTAAATGCTCACATTGTGTGACATGTTCATTGCACTGTAAACAGACACATGGAATTTCTTGTATACCGAATTATGGGAAAGCAGAAATGAAAGCAGCAAGAGCATGGTCAATATTTATCAAAAGAAAAAAAAAGGACAAAACTGGCAATGCTTCAAAAGCTAAAATCTTTGTGTTGGCATCTTCAGGAAGCTTTGTTCACCCCATGAAGAAAATCTCCCAAACTAAATCTAGAGTAACCGAATTCCAAACATGTCTGGGATGGATAATCATAGTGTGTGCAATTAGTGGAGGCTCTTGTGCAAGGATGCTAACCCAGAATATTCAGAGAAGGTGTCCTGACATGCCTGTTACAGTAAAAGATCTCCTGACTTGCAGTTGGCATCTGTAGTCATCATTATTTGGGATATCTTCTAACAGTAGTTGTGCCAAATGCAGAATATATGGTGTTAACTCATTTGCAAAACAAGAGACTGCATCCCTAACCATAATCCAGACCACATTCTCAGAGTGACCTGCTGATCGGGGAGCTGCATGTCCCTGCTTTCCCACCTCAGCATGAGAGCAGCAGGAGCTTTGCGTGCAGCACTTTGCAGACACTGTCTTGTAAACAGTTCTGAACACTTGTCTGTTCTGAACACTGGCTTTGAGTGTCTGAGGTGGGAAATTAATGTGTCGAGCTGTGACAGCAGAAAGCTCTCTACCTGTTCCCAAGAGTAACTGTAGAGGAACTGAGACAACACATCTCGAGGGCTTGGCTCTCTATTGTGTAAATAGTGCGGAACTACTGTACTGGCACATCCATACAAAGGTGCTTATTTGCTGAAAGATACTGTATGTTAAAGGGCATATGGTGAATCCATTTTTGTTCCTGTGCACAACTGCAGGATGTTTGCCTCACCAGGGTTTGTGTCTTTTTTGATGGCAGTGTTTTAAACCTCATAACAAGCATGATTTAATATGTTTTGGTCTGGCACTTACTTTTCTTCCTCTTTGACTAGGATGGGACTCGCGATATCTTTATTGACGGAGTGGTTGCTCGCAACAGAGCGCTGAACGGTGACATCGTGGTGGTGAAACTGCTCCCCAGAGATCAGTGGAAGGTCAGTTCAGTATATTTTTGCTGTGATTTGAGAGAAAAAGCTTAATACAATTTTCATCACTAAACTTATAGGGCCTGAGACAGAGAACAGAGAATTTCCTACAAATCAGATTAGCTAAATTGCAGTTTATGCTGCTGTTGATTAAAAGACTTTATCCATTACAATGTTTGGAAGAAGTGATACCAGAGGCGATGAAACCTCAGTCTTTGCATGGAATGGCCTTCATTATCACTGTATGGGAAAGTCTGATGACGAGGCTGGTTCCAAGCACAATTGTCAGAGGTGACTTTTGGTATCTGTTATTTAGCTGTCTTCATGCTGTGGTGTTGGATAGCATTGTGTAGGTGTTTGCAATTGCTCATGTATTTGACAAGTGTTGTTCACAAAGCTTTAGTTATGATTAATTCTCTCTAATTTTTGGGTCCTCAGTCCATGAAAAGCTTATCTTGTCACAGCTCCAAATTTTATGGTAATACCCTTCTTCACATGAATGAAGCATGTGTGAAATGACTGGAGCAATACAAATGTGGGACAATTGCTTTCATTTTCATGTCTGAGGATTTCACTAAGATCACTGTCTGGGTGTTGGTTTTTTTTTGTTTTTTTTTTTCCTTTCACTGATGAAACTTCTTTCCCTTATCAAACTTTGTCCTTTCAAATATCTGGATAATTTTATCTTGTTTGCAGGTTTATCTTTTAACACTACTATGGAAGGGCAGTCTTTGCTCCTTTTCTCTAGTTGCTGGGAGCTGGAAGCTACAGTTAGCAATTTTCACATGGGTTTTCACATCTAAGCGTGACAGAACCACCACAAAGTGTTTTCCAAACATGGTTTTTTGAACTCTACTTGAGAGTTTTAAAGACTGTTGTATATCTTTTGGGCAAAAGTAATAGTAAGGATGTTTCCAGCAGACTGGGGTCTGGTCTGAACTACTTTGGCCTGGTGCTTTTTACTCAGTCTAGCTACCTTCTCCACTTGTCTTTGTTTGAAGCTATGTGAATTTAGACTTGCAAATGCAAGGTCTTTAGTCTGGTCATTTGCTGAACCTTCTGCCTATTCTATTTAAATGTAATAACAATTGAAATGATGGTTTGAAACATATTAGAACTTGTCTCTTCCTTTAAGTATGCATAAAATGAGTAAATGACCTGAGTATTTCTTGACACACATGAGTGCAAAACTACCTAGTACAAAAGGCAGTCATAAGTGGGATCTAAGATATTACAGCTATATCCATAAACAAATAAAAGAAAGAGGTCTGCTGCTATCTTGGTAACCTCTGAGAACCAGTTTTAAGGGTCAAAGCAAAATTTCTTCGATAGTTGTTCAAGACCCCAAGTCAGAGTTCACTAAAACTGTGTTGATAACTGTGTTTTGATCACCATATCCATATATACAAGTTATCTTTTGTATTAAACCATTTCATATAGATGGAAAAAATTGAATAGTTTGGATGCTTAGATCCTTTGCCAGGACCTGCCAGCACAAGGGCTTCTTTGTAGGCTTGATAGAGGTTGTCTGAGTTGGAAGCTTTGTCTGCAGTTTTCCATTTATATCTGTCTCTAAACAAAGATAATGGCTCTCCCTCTCTCTTCTATCCTCATACCTTCATATGTTCAACACTAATGATCTTTTATGAATACAAGAGGAAGGATTCAGAATGTTATCCCTGTCCTGGGAAAACGTGGGAATAAATAGAACTGTTAGAGAAGTGGTATCTGACTGCAAGGAAGCCATTCAAAAAACTTGAGTGTTTTGTTATATGATTATGATTCTTCTGTGGTGTATTTAACCTTGCCAAATGAAGTAGCTGGAACATGCCAGTCATGTTTTTCAGCCACACAGGTGCTGCCCTGTGTAGTCTCATTTTTTGTTTCTTGCCATCAGCAACTCAATCAGTGATGACATCCCTTTTCCCCTGCTCCCCAAATCTCTTGCTATGCGCTCATGTTTGTATTAGTTCTTTGGGAAAGGTGCCACTAAGTTGCACTGAAAGATACTGCATTCTGCCAAGTAATTCATACTGATAAATGACAAACTGTCACAACCTATTTTAGGTTTTTCCATTTGTTTAGTCTCATGCTGCTGCAAAGCTGCCACTTAGGTGTATTGAGGGTTTTCTCCTTCCCGTTGGGCCCTTGGAACAAGCTGAGGAGCTTCATTTATTTCCCTGAAAAATGTAAATCAGATATATGGTATAACTGATGCTCTCAGAGGAGGCTTTACAGGCTCTGTACATATTGGTTTGTTAGGATGGAGATGTGTGTGCTGATTATTTTTATAGTTCTCTATTCCCAACACATTACCCTGTGCTCCTCTGAGAACTGAGCTGGGTTTTCTGCTGTTGAACCAGTTTCTTGCACAAGATAAGGCTGTTGTTTCAGCAGTGTGTTGAGTCTGTGCCTTCAGGGTTTCCAGCACCCTGGATGACCTCTGGATGCTCCGGGGGAATATCTTCCCGTTGCTAGTGCAGGTGGTTCCTGTCATGGACCTTTTCCTGCAGTCACAGTATAATCCTGCATTCCAGTAATGGCAGGACTTGATTTAGGTGGCACCTCAGTTCAATCTGTGTGTGTGTAAATGGGAGGAAAAGGGAAAACCTGTGACTGGTTACAAACTATGGATTTTGGATAGAGAAACCTGTGTGTTTGCTTGAATTGCTGAGAAAATGAGGAGCTGCCTTGTCCCTGGTCGGTCATTGCAGGTGAAGTTCCTATGAGGGAAAAGCCACCAGCGGGAGAGGAGTTTCTTCAGGGATATACTGTGTTCCACTGAGCTGTCATGGTGATACCCTGCACACAGGTATAAATGCCACAGTGAGATGTAAGGGGATGGTGAAATGCTCTGGATGTGTGGTTATACTTTATGTAATACCTTCTTGAGAGAGACAGCAATATTTTCTCTCTCCAGCCTTCTACTTCTTGGCTCAGTGGTGGGAAATTTATCAGGCTTGAATTTCTCAACATCGTGTTCTTCCCAGTATGTGCATCAATTGCTTGGATGAGCTACTGTGGTCCTCCCTGTGCTTATTCTGTCTGCTCTTAAAGCTCTGTTTGTTCGTGCATCCGCTGGGAGAGCTGCATGCGATGATCAGTTTGTCAGTTCATAATTCTCTGCTTACTATTAGTTCTGATGAAGAGCCAGCAATTTCAGTGTGGCACCACAGACATGAAAGAGAGACTTTTTGTCCTTGAAATTTGTTATCTTGCTCTCCTGAAGAAGGTGGCCATCAGCTTCCTGCCAGCCTTGAGTGTTGTGCCTTGTGGTGACCGCATTTGGAAGCTGTGTTTCAGAAGTTCCTCTCCTGTCCTCTTATGTTACATCTTGGGAATATTGAGGTGCTATGGTAACTTTCAAATATTTAGTTTTTGCAAAGTAAGGTATTTGACTTAGGCTGTTTTTCCAGGTACTTAACCTACTCTTAGCGAATGAAGTCAGAGTATCGTTGCGATTTGCGGGACTGTCTCGCGACTTTGAGCTGTAGGGCTTCCCTGAGTCTGTGCCTTTATCTTCTGGAAGACCATCATGATAAAACATAGCCAGTGATAGGCTCAGTCCTTGTCAATTACTCTATTGATAAAGAAGAAAAATGGTGTTTTATTTCTGACTGATTTTCATTGCTTTAACTTCCACGCATGGGTTCTTATTATATTTTGTGGAGTTGTGCTTGTATCAATTTCAGAAGCTTCAATTATACGCTGGCATAATTAATGGAAGTGAAAGAAAATGTTGATATTACGATTAGAGCAATATTTCGTAGACTCCTCAAGGAGGGAAGCAGTGTGTCAGTATGGAGGATAAACCAAACCTATCTTTCCTCACAGCCTCTTTTTGCTCTTTTGCCGCCTACTTAATTGCCAGACAGAATTTATTTAATTTCAGGTATCTGTTTTGGTTTTTCTTGCAAGATGTAATTTCTTTGGTGGAAGGAAATAGCATAATAAGTCATTTGATATCACTTGGGGCTTGGATTCCTGGCCCAATCCCTGGTGCTTTTAGAGTAGTAGTTTATAACGTGGAATGTTTTTCATGACAACCGTCTCATGTATTGCACGCTACAGATGAAATTTTAGTCTTAGTCTGAAAATAGTACCCAGATGAGGACTTGGTGCTGCCCAAAACTTACAAAAGAGAATTTTGGGGTCTAACTCTCTATTGCTAGCAACAATATGCCAGTGAGGTCTCCAGTTTTGCACAAATATACTGTATATATAGATAAAATAATGCCAGATTAACCTGCCAGTTTCTCAGAAATTAGTGGAAATCAGTGCCTCTTTTGTTGTTGTTTTTGTTGTTTTATGAATAATTTCCTTATCAGCTTAAAGTGCTTTTTTGCACAATTTCCAGTTCTTTTGATCTTGTCAGAAGGTCTCTAACGCCAAGGATAAAGAGCTGTTCATTATGTTCAGTGTGTGTTGCTGGATAATAGGATAACGGGTCCAACATTTTAGTCACAAAGTGTCCAACGGTGATAGAAATAGTAATTCTTCATAGCTCATGAAAGCACATGTTCTGTTCAACAATGAGCTGTCAGATGCAATACAGTGCAGCAGGAGATCTTCGAGCTGCCTCTTCTGAGCCATACATCACAGATAAATATTTAAACACTTTCTATACAGGAGACATAAAGTACAATTCACTTTTCCCAGCTGTGACTGTTGTTGGCATAATTACAAACAAATGTGAAGAAAGAACAATTTGATTTAAGCAGTCATCACAAATATCACCACGTATGGTTTGAACAGAGCTACGTATCCTGGCAAGTCACTGCCTCCAAGTGTTGGTGAAAACCTATGAAGCATTAGTCGTCCAGAGGGGATGCTAGCTTTGGGTTTGCCTGCTGAATAATAATTCATTTCAACCAAATTCTTCTGAGAGTCAGTTTCTTCTCAAAATCTCACAGCTAATGTAAGGATAACAGTAACTCAGGAGGAGATGGGGTTCTTAGAGGGTTATCACAGCAATACTGTTTGAGTCTAACATCAAGAATGTTGTTTGGAAACATTACATTCCTAATAATACAAAAAAAGTTCTGGAGAAGTCATTATTGAAATACTAAGTGTTCTGGCACACTAAAAGCATAATTCATGATATTCAGGAGTAAAGTGGGAAGCCTAAGAAGCCAGCTAGGAAGATGTCCAGAAAAGCAGAGCTCTAGCAAATCTGAAAGGTTGATGGATGCTGTAGGGAGGAAGGGTAGTTGTTTTGGTTTTTTAATTTGTTTTGCCGTAGGCTTTGCAGTGAGGGCTGTAAGTTGATGGTCACACACAAGTGCGTGCATAGCCCTCCCCATCTTGGCAAATACCCAAACCACAAATTGGTGGAATCTGGAAAAGCTTCATTACATGCTAACTTTCTAATTATGCCATTCTTGGGACAGCTACATGTTGTTCCCCACTGCTGGGCCTGCTGGGCCTTCGCTGTGAGCTGGCATGGCTCTTCCCAGGCTTTGCTCAGCTGCAGTCTGACTGGGTATGGAGTAGCAATGCAGTAGATTGATAGCAAAAAGCTGAGAGAATAGGCAGTGCTGCTCACCGAGACATATGTGACATTGCATTTGCTTTCTCGCAGATGTCATTATCACATTTTGTTAATCAAATATGACTTGAAGTGAATCAACTGACATCTTAACACAGTCAGTTTTAATAGCAAGCACTAGCATGCTTTTAGTGGTGTATAATGATATAATTACTATAATGATCTGGATTCTGTGAGATTGCCATGACCCAGTGCTGCATTCAGCCCTTGCCCCCCCGTATGTGGAAAACAAGGAGGCAGAAATACCAGCTTTTTGGATGTTGCAAGCAACCTTGCCTTCCTGAGAAGGGCCTTTTCCTGCCTCTGTCTCTCTGATCGTAAAGCCAAAACCAGGATCCTGAATAATAAAATCACAAGAAAGGTGCAGTACAGAGTTTTTGAACAGTCTAATAGTCTTTTTATTCTTCCTCCTTCTGCACTGGGTAAGAGTGATATTAAAAGGCGGATTGTTTGGTTAGGTAGGAAGACAAACTTCTTTTTATTGACTGTCTGCATCCTGTCCTACCAGTGCAGACAGAGTCACATTGCAGCTGTGGTTTGGCTGCACAGGCACAGAATAAGATAAAAACATTACTTTTAGGTGAACAATTAAATGCTAAATAATCATTCATTACATGTGGTCAGTTGTTACATCCCCAGGGTAATAACCGCAGATAAACCCCTTTTGGTGGGGGTGAGTTCAGGCTATGTGAGATGCTGCTGAATTTCAGTGTGTGTTGCTCAAAGAGCTTCATCTTGCATGGAGGGAAGTGCTCTTGGGGCATCTGATCTTACTTTAGAAAAGGAGTCGAGCCAACATTTAATACCTGATGTCTGCTCCTGCTCCCTACTTTTTTCTTGGTCACATAAATATAATCTAGTACAGCAAATTGTTTCCTTTAACAACTAACTTTTCTTCAAGTGATTGTTTTAAACTCTGTTCTTCCAAGTCTTCTGTAACTATGCACACATCACAGTAGATTATTCTTAATCCAATCTCTTATATAACTACTATCATTTTGGACTTTTCTTAGTTCTTGGTTCCTGTGGAATTAGTATTTCTTAGAACTGTTTGTTTTTTGCCAGTTTGGAGACTTATTTGGTGATATCACATGAGTATTTGGAGCCTGCACCTTATAAGAGTCAGGATACCTGTTGTTGTGATGGGATTGGTTTTTGGAAGGTCACACACATTAAACTCACTTAACTTTTTTATAAACGCTTTCTTGAGAGACTGTCCAGATTTTCTGTAGTCTGGGTTTCTTTCTGATCTGCATAATTAGGAGTAAGTTTAAATCAAGTGTTCTGATACTAAAAGTCTCATCTGGCCTAAACTTGGTACAGTGAATGCCATACTCTGTTTTTTTAAGGAGACCTAATTTAGCTTGATAGCTGGTGAAATGAAGAGCTGGTATGACACTAAAAACCTGATGATCTTTAAGTCCTGAGGTGAAGTGGTTTTGGATTGCATCCCTAAGTTCTGAAGAACAGGAAAAGTGCTGCATATCTATTTGCATGTTTGCTCTTGTTATTGGCTGTCAGAGAAACAGCAATTGGCTGCAGTATTTACATGTGGTCAAAGCTACTGAGGTTGGCTCATTAACTCTTTTCCCTTGTTTCCTTAACTCATGTTTATTTTTCTTAAGGCCATAAATCAGAGGGACAAGGAATCTAAAATAGAGGTGATTTATGTAAATGAAGAATTGCAGCAGCTGGAGGAGTGACAGGGATTTTTCTACAACAGGTTCTTTGGGGTGGGATGTGGGACTTCATTTATAACCACGTGGTTCTTGGAGATAAGAAGGATATTTGTCATCAGGGATGGGATGCATTAAATTTGTTGGTAATTTGTAACCATCTAAGATAAAGGTGTCTGCAGGCTTTGAATCAGCGTGCTGCTGCTTCAGAGGGCTGGAATGGCTGTGCATTCTCCCAGACACTGTTCCTGTGTCTTCCTCCAGATGAGGTGAAGTGCAGCCAGGTTGAGGAGATCTCCTGGCCTCCCACTCCCTCCTGTCCTGGCTTTGTGATGTTACTTGCTATGAGGGGAATCCCTTCTTCTCAGATTTCCGAGGCTTACGTCCTGACTGCTGTGCACATCACAAGAACTGCGGATGAGTCTGGTCTTGGTGCACAACCATGCAGTGCAAGGTGGTTGGCGATTCAGTGCATCAGGAGTGGTTTTCTTAACACTGCTAACATAGGAAGTCTTGCTTGCTCGCTCTTTGGTATTATCCTTCAATATACAAATCAACGCCCTGGAACCTGTAGCTGTGACAGTATCTATTTCTGCAGCATCTTGAAGAACAGCAATTGATTGATACTTGCAATCAAGTTTCTTATTTAAGAGGTGGCACTCAAAACACTGAAAGAGAAATTAAAATTCCTCCTGATTATCTTTTCCCACAAATTCCTCACAGCTTCAGTAGTTGTGGACATGACATCATTCCTAGCATTTGCTCACTGATAAGACAACTGGTGTGGGTTTTTGAAGGTCCCAGTTCTATCTGCACTTTCCAGTTTTCAACCCAGCCTTAACTGCCTGGAGGCTCTTTAAAAAGTGTTGGTAATGATCTAAGAAAATACTGCAGGACAGAGCTGATCTACTAACTCTGCTGAAAAAGGCAGAGTTTCCTTACTTCCTCACTATTTTTATTTCTTTTTCATTGTTGGTTTTTTTTTGTTTTCTGTGCTCTGTCATGTGAGGCAGTATCTGCTTCATGAAAGTAGGTCTGTGTTGCTTATGAGATTTTTAAGTTTCCAGTATGCTATTGATTCATCCATCTTCCGCTGTGTCACCTCCTGGGGTTGAAGCATTTCTTTGTTTTTAGCTTTGTCTAAATTGTTTTGAAACAGAGAGCAGTGCCAAAACACATACTTTTAATTGAGCAGCTTTGGAAGTGTGAAAATGAAAACTTGGCATGATCTAATTAGTGCTTGTGTATTTTGGTCGCAAAAAGTGACTGGTGAAGAATTCCCCAGACACGTTCTCTGTTCTGTCTGAAAAAAATCCTGCATAAAGTTGTATATCCTGCTTAGTTCTTGTTGGTGCTTGGAAGTCCCAACTGTAATGCTTTCGCTAATTAGCTGCCAGGACATCCTTTTCTTCTCAGTCTCTTTGCTTTTGGCTTGTTTGTTGGAATGAGCATTGGCTACTTTTGCTGGCAAGCTCTATAGAAACTGGCATCTCTCTTCTTGTATTCTCTTTAAATCCCTCGTGGCGTAATATTTGCCAGGTTGGTGCTCTCTGGGGAAAGTCCAAAGGACCTGTGTGAAGTGGAAGGAATATTTCAGCAGCTTCTCCTTCTTCCTGACCTAATGATTGTTCAGGGCGTGGGGAGTTCTGGTAAAAGTCTCAAGGACAGTAGCTAGGTAACTCACCTCTGTGCCCTCCTTGAATTTTTTTGCAGTAAAGTAAATTTCCTCCAGGTTTCATCACCCCTTTTGATGTCAGATTGCCTAGGTTGTTTTTTTTTCCTTCTGTGCAGATCAGGTTTGCAGCTGTAGCCTCTTGCAGTAACTACAACTGCTGTGATGATCTGGCTTAGGTTTGGACTTGTAGCTCTTCTCCCTTTGGTGTGAGTCTGGGAGCTCATCCCTTGACAGCATCCTCTCTAAAGGGTCTATGAACAACAAATCTGGGCAGAGCCTAGCTGTGTCTGACAATCCTGAGGGACCAATGCCCTGCACAGCCTGACTTCCTTAGGAACAGCTCGCTGCCCATTTGAACAGTCTCTTTCTTACCCTGACCTTTAGGCTCGTGCTCTTGGCAGAGCAGTCTGGCAACTGCAAAGCTTTGCAATGCCTTTCCCTTCAGCCTTCGTCTTGCAGCTGTCCCTTAAATGTACAACTGGCTTGCAGGTGTTAGAGAGGCAGCTTCCTTGCAGTATCTCCATATTAGAGCAGCATCCAGAGGGAATGTCCCGGCAATCCTTTCTGGTGACTCTGCCTGGCTGTGTCACCTGGCTGGGAGCAGAGTTGCTGCCTCCCGGACTGCAGAGCTGCTCAGCATCACCACTGGGGGAGAATAAATGGCTCATCTGGCTCTAGTTTATTTATCCAGCTGAGCAGGGAGCTGGTGTCGTGAGTGAGTGCTGTGTTGGCACGACAACTGGTGCCTGAGCTCCTCTTCAGGCCTGTGTTGTACCATATAGACATACCCAAGGTTAATGGATGGCCATTAGTTTAATCTGGTTTAATTTCATAGCTGTGCTTCATGCATAGTCTGAGCAGTGTTTTGACAGGATCACATTACTTTATCTACTCTTCCTGGTTTCCCCCCCATATTCCTGAAGCTTTCCCCAATATGGTTTATTCCTTTTTTTCTCTGCACAGTTGTTGAACTGTGGATGTAATATGTTTATCAGCTGAGATTCGTGTCTTGGAAACTTAATTTACCTTTTTATCTAATGCTTTATCACTAATGCATGGTAACATTTCCTGGCAGGATATGCATTGTTAAAATTCGTTTGTAGGAATGCAAAAAAAACCCCACAGAAGCGGATGGCTCCCCTTCTGTAAGGTTCAAAAGTTTTAAAGCAGAAAAGGAAAATGCTCTTCATGGTACCTGACATCAGTCCCACCATCCTGCTTTCCCATGGGGTGACTCCTATCAGTGCTGAGATATAACAGAGCCCAAAGACTAGGTGTGGTGGCAGCTGTGGCTGTCAAGTAAAGGAAAAGCTGGGAGGGGAAGGCTGGCCTTGTCAGGGCAGTGTCTCCAGCTAGACAGTAATTTCCTATGAGCTGATTGAGACCTTGGGCAGACTTTTTGCTAACAAAACCATTACCACATGTCAGAATTGATTTTTTTTTTATTTTTCTCGCCATTGTCTTTTTGCCATTGAAGGAGTCAGCATTATCCAGTGGTCATTTATCCAGCTGTCTGCCCTCTGTACCAGCAAAGCCACTCAAGCAAGTTAACAACACGAATTTTTTTGGGGATGAGTGGCACATCACTGCAGCAGCCAACTTCAGTGACATGGGAATGGTCCTGAAGCCTGAGGCTTGTCTTTGAGCAATTAGTTGCTATGATCACAAAGAAACGGATAGACCGTACTTCAGGTCTCCAGTTCCCGAGCACTGATTTCTGTTAAGTGCTTTGTGAAAGAAAGGAAAAAATAATCAAAAAATAATCTGCAGTTAAACTAATCCCCTCTAACAATGTCTAATGCGTTCTGAGGACCGGTGCTTGAGGGAAGGGCGTTGTACAAAATGACAGACAGCAAAATATACATAACTCTTTGTGCAGGGTTTTGAGGTATTAGGAAATAGAGCTCCCAACACTGGCACATCACCCTCTGATTAAACACTGTGGTTTCACCAGCTCAGGATTGATTACTTTAGAGAGCACTAAGCATTTGTCAAATACTCTTCCTTCGGATATTTGACATCCGGATCCTTTTGTCTTCATCAACTTGCCTCAACACTTCTGCTGCTCAGCAGGCTGGGTGTGCTTCCTCCTACCCCTCCGCGTGGCCCCAGTGCTATGCCCTGCTCTGTGCCTCAGCCTTAAATTCTTGCATAGAAGTTGCTGGTTGCACAGGTTGATCCTTGTCTCTTGGGTGAGGTGAGGGACCAGCATGACAGAAAATACTTGCCTCTAATGAGCAGCTTCGTGTCCTTGAGTCTATTAAAGAAAAAACCACTTCCCCTTTGCAGATGTGAGGAGGGTGTAGCATGGTGCCCATGTTCTGGCTAGCAAGACACACCAGGAAATGCTCTTTGTTTAAACTCTGTTGGCCATTTCTAGTGTAAAGTGTTTTTCCAGCTAAATCCATAGCTGGATGTACTGCACATTATAGGGTTATGTTACTAAAAAACAAATGATTAAAAACATGAACATTATATTTTAAGTTTGCCACAGGTGTTTCTTTATTAGTTGCTGCCACCTCTCAAAATTTTTCAGGTCAGTTTTTCAGGGTTAGTCAGAACAGCATCAGAATAAATATCTTCCTGCCTGTGTTGCATCTCCTCAGCTCTGAAATGAAAAGTAATGTGGGCTTAGCAAAACTGCTGCTCTTCCCCTAGGTATGCTGGGGAAGTTGCTTTATTTCTTTACCAGGAATACATTACCTTTTCATCACAATAAAAATATGCCATCCAAAGCACTAATTATTTTTGATCCATGATTGTGAAAAAAATTCTACCCCAAGATGATCAGATTTGTCCAACACAGTATCTGATATTCTCACTGTGCAGAAATAAATACAAAATAAATGAGTAAGCTGTTCATGTATCATCGATAGGTGAAAAGGAATATACATAGAGATGATTTTTTTAATTTTTGCTGAAGAATGTTTAAATCATGCCTTAATACATTACACACTACAGGATATTTATTCTTGTGTTAATACTGTAGTTACAGTTGAGGTTAGTCAACCTTTCTGTGTTACAAGATTAGAGAAATGAGTGCAGGTCTACAGTAAAGCTTGTTTGGGGCAGAAAACTGACCTAAGAGGTTTGTTTTGAAGTCAGTATTTTATGAACAAAATTTGGGAAGTCTGCACTCTGATTTTTCTCAAATAGAAGTAAAATGCCGTGTGTTGAAATGGTTTCATTTCATCATGTTGTACCTGTGGAAGAATTTACCTAAAGAATTTTCTCTTACTATGAGATTTTGCAGTTGGTGGCTGCAGGGTGGAATCTTGACACATGTACTTCCACTTGGCTATGAGGGGAGGAAATAAAAGGAAATACTTGGAGTCTTTAGGATGTGTTTAAACTTTTGGAGGTTGCTGTGAAAAAGGTAATGTTCATTAGAAGTGGATACCTTTAGGATCTAGTAAATCAAACAAATGCACGTGACAGCGTTGATGTGATAGATGAGCGTGTTAGGCCCGTGATGGGGAAACTTCATCCTAAGCGGTTTGTTGGCATATTAGATGTGAATGAGCCACTCCCTGTGGAGGTCAAGAGTACACTGGTATTTGTGTGGCAATTTTTGACTGTTCTAAAAAAACAAGATTGGGTTAAATTCCTAAACAATGCATAGTTACATGAACTGTAGCTCGCAAGGTTTTGAGCTAATATGCTGTCCTGACTTACACTATTAAAAATTCGGTGTTTTACCATTAAAGAAAACAAAGACAGACTACTTTTTGTGTTGGGAGGGCTGTAGCATGCTTGTTTCACTGTACCTAAGTTGCAATATCCGTATGTTTCATATGACTTGCTGCAACTATACAGGTGAGGAAGTGTCTAGAGTGAGACTGATTTGTGTATTAATTTACCTTGATCCCTAAATTCAAAGCACCATAGCAGCTTTCTGTTTTTCTTTTAGGTCAAGTCTCAGTGCTTCTAGGGCTCATGGATCCTGGCTCATGGTTGAATACTCTTGGCAGTTTTGAAGCTGTGAAATGTCTAAGTTGCATCTTTCAATCACGAATTCATAGCTTTCTTCAGTGTCATTTGCAGTGTAATTTGGTGGGAGCAGCTCATAAAGTCATGATGAGAGGATAAAATAAGAGGCACGCAGTTGAATGGTGAGAGAAGTGAAACTGGTTTTCATCCAGTTTTTGAAGTATTGGCTTTATTTTTAACAAGCCTAGACTAAAGGTTTGATAAATTGGGGGTATATGGATTGTGTTAGGCAAATAAAGTAATATTCTGTTAAGTAGTTATGAAAACCATTCATGTTGTAGAGTTTGGGTAGAAGATTTTAATTGTACTCCAAGGACTCTGCAGAGTACAGTGAAATAACTTGTGGGAGGTTTTAAGGCAACTTTACAGTGTGGTCAAATTAGAAGGAAAATTATTAGTTAAGAACGGAGAACTTGCTTAGTTTTGTTTGGTGGAGCGCTGTTAATATTTTACAAGGAAGCAGGTTTGATCATGTACTCGGTGTGAAGTTTGTGTTGCCGATAGCCTTTGTTCTGCAGAAGCCTTTCTGGGAGGGTTTGAATGTTTGGGTCCTTAGGGGAAGGATGCCTTGGTGGAGGTGCCTGGCCGTGTCTGCTCATGGCTGGCAGCACAGGTGATTGTTGTGGGGTGGGATCCGGTCCCTCCCTAGGGCTGGAAGACTTGGTGTGAACTGGTAGGTTATCGATAACCTTTTGTATGTTTAACCAGACAAATCCTTCCGTTCAATTGTTTCACTGCGAACAAACGCTTATCACCGGATGATTTTGTGTACCTTGTGTCCCTTTGAATTTGTTTTGGATCAGGGACTGTAAAAGCTGATGTGTGGAAGGGGCTGTTGCAGGGATGGAGTAAGTATTCCCCAGCTTGTTAGAGTTGCTTAAGCACAAGAAATGCAGTTGCTCCCAATGCCTTATGTGCAACCTCCTGGTGTCATTTGACTTCACCCAGTGCTGTGTAATTGCAGTAGGGACTATAAAAGTACTTTATTTCACATTCTGTGGGCAAGGGTGGGTAGACTGAGGTGGGAGTGTGTGTGCATGTTTCAACCCTTCACATCGCTGATCTACACCCCTCTGTGACCTCCTTCATTTACTTTGTCTCTGCACATCCTGTGTCCCTCATTGCCAGGGCCCAGTGTAGCCAAACTGTGGAGGTGGAAGTGGTAACTTGGGTCCCAAATGGAAGAGTGGCATTTCAGTTTGGATCCTCAGCAGCCTGAGGACAAAAAGCTTTGTCAAGTGGTTTCTTTTCCTGATAATGGTGTTATGGCACAGTTGTAGCAGGGTACATGGTAAACCAGCAAATTAGCTTCAAGAGTCAACAGGTATTTCAAAACATAGCAGGGAATTTAAGGAGGTTTTAAGCAAAAAGGAAGTGGCGGACTTAGTGTTTTACTTGAGCGGGCATTAACTTGCTTTTCATGTGTCCTTAGCTCTTGAGACAATGTGTAGATGCTTTGGGTACTAATACTCTTAGACATTGTATCTGTCATCAATGGGTAGAATGGGAGCAGGCAAGTGTGAGGTTTGCCGTGTTAAAGCCAACAAATAAACTGCCTTTGCTGGTGAGGAAGCAAATGAAAGGGGTTTCCTAAAGCTGTGGGCTGCCTGGGTGGGATCTGAGATTTTGCCCATCTTTTCTGTTTTATCAGCTAAGACGAATGGTGAGTCAGTGTAAGCTGTATGGCATGTTTCATTATTGGAGACCTGTCAGAAGATTTGGTTAATAATCCAGAGCATTTGGATCCAATGTGATAAAACTAATCATAACAAAGTACTTCAGTGCCTAACTTGAAGCTGTGAAGAAAATCCTGTTATCTTAAAAGTATGTGTATATGAAAGGGCTAACTTTTTCTTTCTTAACAAGATAAACTCATTGGTGAGTTGCAGAGCAGCAGTACTGTTTCCAGAGGCTGCTTTCCAAACTTCCCTGAGATGAAGTGAATCTGAGATTTAGTGCTGTCACTTGTGGAGTTTCAAGAATATGCTTCTCAAGACCTTTTAAGTTACATGGGAGAAGTTGTTATGGAATTGGCTTATTTAATTTATCTCTAAATAGCTGTAATGAACATAAATTTACTTTCTTCATCTTTTGGAACAGCCTGCCTTTTTTGCTTTTTTCTTTTGTCAAGTTGCTTAAACAATTTATCATTAACACATTTACTGTATTACAGTTTAACTTTGCAAATATTATTCAAATAACCTCTTCTAGGTAAGGAAAATTGTTAAATGTCATCCCGTACTTACTTTTACCCAGAGGGAAAGTCTGAACAAGTGAAGATTGCTTTGAGTTCATTTGATCTGTATGAAACAGCTTTGAATTTCCTGGGCTTGTTTAATGAACGTATTGAAAGCCCAGTGTAGCTGCCTGTCTCAGATCCAATAATTGTACACAATGTACTGCAGGGGAGAGATAGTCTTTTCCTTTCTGGTTAAAAGGACCAGCAATCTGTCATTGTTGGTAATGAATGTTTGCAGGTAGCACAGTCCAGATTTAGCGTTTGAGCTGGCTTCCTTGTAAAGGTTTGGTTTGATTTCCTTGTTCTGTAATTTCCAGTGCTCAAGTGAGAGTTCTTGTTGGATGACTAACGCATTTTGGTGCTGGCTAAGGCACTTTTGAAAACTCAGTGTTTTTCATATATTAAATATTTTATTAATGACATAAGCAGGTGTCAAGGCTAGTTCACAGTCACATGTTTTTGAGCCGTGCTTCTGAATTTTGTGATTCTCAGACTTATTTTGTAAGAGTGTTGAATGGGGTTAACACTTGATGCTGTTCTGCTTCCCCACATGGCCCATTTGCACCTTGGCTTTGTGCCTCTTTCATATAACCAAGTGCATAATTTTTCTTGTATTTCTGCATTTTGTGTTTCAGTCTTTGGTGTGTGTTTAACAGAATTGGAAGTGTGTTCAGAATATTGAGAGGAATGTGTTGCTAAAGGTGAATCCTGATGCTTCCTGTTTGAGGTATAACTCTTCTGGGCAGTGATGCAGGATTCTCATCACTGCTTTTGCATAGCCTGTGACACGCAGTTTGCTGCAGAGTGCAGCCATCCATTTCCTGCAGGCACACAGAAGGTATCCTGAGACAGAGGGGAGAGCTCAGGGCAAGATGTAGGCGAGAGTCTGTCAGTGCGAATATCTGGCTGTTGTGTGTCTGAGCTGCACTCATGTAGTGGTGGGCTTCATCAGGCTAAACTAAGAGATATAATTGACAAAACTGAATATAAATCCTGTATTACTAATATCTGGGAATGGCCAGGCTGTTAGGACTTGGCAGCATGATTCAACGATTTGCCAAGTTAGCCTGTGATGATCACTAGGAGAAGAGTTTGCCCAGGAGAAGTGAGTTATAAAGTAATTCAAGACTTTCTAAAAAAAAAACCTCTTGCGCAATCAGAGTTTAATGACCAGGGTGATGGCTTTATGCTGCCATCGTTGGTGTTTAAATCCCCAGTATTTTTTATTTGCACCTGTTTTTACTGATCTCATAATTGGCCATTGTTACAAAACGCATGTGGAATTTGCTTGAAAGACCAACTTTTCTTTTTGGATGGAATGCAAAATACCTATTGCAATAAAGTTTCTGTAGTTGTGATTATGGGCACTGTCAGTATTTCCATTATAAATTTCTGGATTTTTTTTTAAAGGAGCTTAAAACTAAGTTGTAAAAATTTGTTCTTGGCAGAGAACTTGTGTACAAGATCTCAGCTCCAGTAAGACTTTTTAATGAATTTTGAGAGAGGAAAGGAAAACCTGAGCTGCTTTGTAAGTTGAGGTTGCACAGGTGAAGTATACACTGAAATCTCTTGTAACAAAACTCAGCTTGTAAGGAAGTAGTACAACAGAAACTCCCAGTGTTAGTCCCTTGTCCTGCATTACATTTTAAATTAAGCTATAACAATTGAGTGTAACTTTTGATTCGT
Organism: Pomatostomus ruficeps; assembly: GCA_013400735.1. Lineage (NCBI taxonomy): Eukaryota > Metazoa > Chordata > Aves > Passeriformes > Timaliidae > Pomatostomus > Pomatostomus ruficeps. The sequence continues at coordinate 290,330 of VYZT01012486.1, forward strand.
TCTGTGGAAAAGCTTTTAATAGAACATATTCATTGCCATGCAGGAAAAAACAGAACAGAGGGTACCAAGCATCAAGAAGCAGGGAACTCTGTAGAGCACTTCCCACCACTGGGAAAGGCTTTTTTATGGTAATGATAAATCTGTTTCTGAAGGAAAGAAGTAAAAATATGCCATTCCTATTTATTCCATTTTTCAGTGCTGCAGGAGATGCTCTGAGACCATGTTTAATCAATGTATATTTTCACTGGATTAAATAAACCTGAATATTGACGTCATGAAAATAAGCTGAGAAGCCTGGTGGTGGATGCTGATGCGTTTTACTCTTCTAATAAACACTGCTTCAAAATTTAATGAAGCGTGCCATGTTGCTAAAGGTAAATGCAAACAAACTGAGCTATAGACTCTTTGCTTGAGGTGCTGCTGTTTAATGAGATTCGTCACCAAGTAATGTGAGCAGATCCTGGTGACGCAAATGCCAGCAGTCATTCCCTGCCCCATTTCAGGAGGAAACCTGGTGATACTGATTGTTTTCACTAGAAGAAGAAAAAAAAACATTGCAGCAGTATAAGTCCTCAGCAAAATGTTGAGCATCACTCATCTTTAGTATGCCTTGGGATTCTAGTTTGCTTTAACTTCCATTAAGATGGGCTCCCTTCAAATGCAATCTCCGTGTAACCTTGTGCTCCTCTATTCTCCCCTGTTAATGTGCTTTGTCTTCAGCAGAAGCTTCCTAAAAGTTCTGTTGAGCATCCACAATGTTGTATATGGCTTGGTGCAACACTCAGCATGGTGTGTCCCTGCTTCTGACTGGGGCAGCTGAGCACAACTGAAAAGCAAATAACCCCGGGAAGGGCGCATTTTGTCAGAGCTAGGGGTGTGTGGAACCTGTGCCTTCAGTGGGCGTTTTTGTGCCTTTCAGCAGGAATAGACAGACATACCAATTCCCTGGAGACAGACCAATGGCTGTGCTCTTGTGCCTTTCCTTCTAGAATGTCTTCTGTTGTGGCAGGTTTGGTGTTCACTTTTAAAAAGAGATCAGTTCTTTCGTACCATTGCTGTCGCATGTGTATTGATGAGGCTGCATAATAAGAAAAAGTCACAGCAGAAGGGTTCTGGAGAACACCTTGGTGAACTAGTTTTGCTGCTGGAGGCAAGTTCAGTGAAGAAGTTTTTATGAAAACTGCAAGGCTTTTTGTTATTATAATAGACAATTATCTAAACATTTTGGAATCAGATAATTTGGTTCTAAACTAGTAAAAATTTCGATTTTAAATGTTTTGTCCAATGTATGAACTAATTTTGGAAAGGCACGGATAACCAAATTGTCAAAAATTCTTATTAGTGAGTGCTTGAAACTTATGAAGAGATAGCTATGCTGTGGTTGTAACTGTGGAATCATTAATGATTTTGCTTCTGTTTTGCTGTTCTGATGATATCTCCAGGTGCAATACAACTGAATGATGTCTCAGGTCATCTTTAAATAGGAATCCAATAATTGCTCTGTTTAGCAATGAGCCTGTTAGCTTTGTGTGTGGAAACAAGAATTTTTTTTAATTGCAACAACAGAAACAATAAGTGATGTTTTTAGAGCTGTGTGACATTTTTTTCTATTCTGTCTTGATTTCAAGCAGCAGCTGTAAATAAACTAATGCTGGTCTTTGATTGTGAGTTCCTGCTGTGAAATCTAGGGTTCTGAAACCCTGAACATGGTCTGTAGTTAAGGCTTGGTGCCTGGGTGGGAAGAAGAGAGAAAGCCTCCCTCTGTCCACAGAAAGCTAACTGATGTGTTACTGTTTCTGATAAAACCTCAAGAGTTAAGTAATGCTTTGCAATATTTACAAACATTAATCCTCACATTTGCATGTAAACCAAATATCAACCCCATTTTCTGAGTGAGGAAATACCCCTCTTACTTTCTCCTGGGACACCTGCCTCCCCCAGCTGGCTTAATGTGTTTTTTTTTGGCATGCTCTTCTTTATACTTATGGAGCACAGAGCAACCTAAAATACTTAATAAATGCTTAATATATGAAAATTTTTCAGGTATTTGTGTTTGTTGCCTTACCACATGTGCATGCTTTGCTATTTTCAGCCTTCTTTTCACACCTGGACTTTGCCTTGCCAGCTGTGTGAAATTCAGGTGTAACATCTTCAGGACAGAGTGTGCAAGTCTGCCTAGCACAGTGTCAAGTGCTGCAAACTGGGCAATTTGGCTTGAGTGAGTTTCCAAAAGTCATGGGCAACTGAGAGCAGGATTATTTTTCTTGAGCAGGATTGCTTTCCTTATGCACTTTGTAAGAAACTTGTTGAAAGTCTAAGATACAACTGGAAACCTGGCATTTCCTGCCTGTAATAGTGATTTAATATAAAGTCAGTCCCACCTGCACTTTCTAACTAGTCATTCAAGGACTCCTTGCTCAAATAAATGGATTTGTAGCAGTTTTAGCTTACAGGTGAGCCTTCCCAGTTTGTGTATTTGCAGGAATCTTTGAGTAAAATTGTGCTGTTGTCATCTCCCTCTTCTCTTCCACAGTCCCTTGGTGCTGTATGTTGCAGAGCGATTCTGCCCAGAGTTAGAATTTGCTGATATCAAGTCAAGTGAGGGAGTACATTTGCCTCACAGCTTGTCTTCCCTTCAGAAATGACTTTAAGGGACACAGAAAAGTCTTGACAGTTGAGGAAGCTGTTCTCTTTTATTCCCTGGTGAATCACCTGTTTTTCTTTTCCTTCACTTACCATGCTTGCAGGGATTATCTCCTCCAGTTCCTTTCCTCTGCGGGTGGTCCTCTTCAGCCTGGCTGCCCCTGTTCTGCTACAGCTTCCTCTGAGCACAAATCCTATCCAGCCCATCCTGGGGTCATGGAGGAGGTACTGAATTCAGTGGTCTTGGTGTGCATGACTGGAAGTGGCAGGAGTACAGTGTGGCAAAACACAAGTAACTCAATAATTATATCTCAATCCATTTCCTAGAGGATTGAGCTGCTCATAATTAGAACCACTCTGTCAAATGGTACCTGCTGGCTCCTGCATTGAAAATGTAGTGTTAAAGTGGATTTCCAGTCTCCCATTGCTAAAAGTTTCCTGAAATGTGTCTCCATCACCTGTTATCAAATCTCCTCATCTTCACACCAAAGCATGACTATTTGCAAAGGAAGCGCTGGGTGGTTTTGTGCAGGTGACTTTAACAGTATCCTGCTGGCATTGGGGGAGCCATATTTTAATGCAATTGAGATCTGATTTAGAAATTAGTGTACATGCCAGTTTCCCTGGTGTGACAAGGTAGAGATCATAGGAGTAGGAGCTAATTTTGCTGAGCTCTTTTGATGGGGTTGAGACAGGCATAGTGGGATGCACTCAGCCCAAAGCAGCTGCATTTTGCCTTCCATTTCATCAGAGGAGCAGTGGAACACAAAAAAAGTGCAAGAATGTTCCTGCAGAAGATAAAAAGAAATGAAGACAGGACACTCCAGCTGTTGACTGAATGCAGCCATGAAGATGGGTGGCTGGAAAGGCTAAGAAACAAAGAACTATTTGAAGCACTCCGAGAGTGGGAGTCTCAGTGGTGCTTCAGTGATGACTTGTTTAGGTTCCTGATGCTCTTATCCCATTGTGTGAATAAATAAGCAGACCTGGGCTGATGGAACACACCAGTCAAAGGAAGTTCCCACTGGGGCACACATAGTCCGAAAACTTCTATAAATTGTTCTGTAATATGACAGTTTCCAATTATGGATTTTCATAATAAGAGGCTTACTGGCAACCAGTAATGCAAGTTAACTGTGGAAATTTCTATTGCTTTTCTTGGCCCCTGTGTACTTCCTGAACAGTGTGTGTTTTGTCCCAGGTGTCCCATTCTGGGCTTTGAAAGTGTGTCACAGCATGTGTGGGGCTGAGGCCCCTGGGAGCTGGCACTTAGAGCCCAATCAAAAGGAACAAAAACTGCAAGTGAGGGGCTTAAAACATGTAGATGCTTGGTTGATTTGTTTGTTTCCTGCCTTGATGAGTTAAAGTGTTGATCACCAGTAAAAGATTTCCTTACACACATGGGAAAATAATTTTTATACAGTTCTGAAGAAAACTTCAAACCCTTGGGAGGCATAGGTATGCAAATATCTTGGATAGCCCTTCCAGTACTTTTTGATTAGTTTGCATTGTCAACCCACTTTCTTCTTACGGGCACGTGCGCGTACAGGCTTGTTTGGTTTGTGAAATGTTGAATAAATCTTCAAAGAGTATCATTGTTTCCAGGAAATATGTTTTTCATACATGCTTGTATTGTTTTAAAAAAAAGGCAGTAATGGATAATACGTTGGTGCAAGCCAACGGTGTGGATTTGCTTGGCATTGCAGCTTTCAAATGATACACACTCAGCACAAGTAGATTCTTTCCTGATTACATGCAAGCACTGTGTAATTATTGCATCTTTTAAAATATATATTGATTCGTGGCATTGTCTTGAAGTTGCAAATGATCCAAAAGCCTCTCTGCTTCTTTTATATCAGATGAAAACTGGGTGTCTTTTTGCAGTAGTTTGCTGAAAATGCAGGGATTTCAGAGAATCATACCTTTGAAGATGTAACCTTATGTTGTTCTCTTCTAATCCACCCCTCTTGAGTGATTTATTCTAGGGACTGTGCATCATAGGTTTTGTCCTGGCACCCATTCTTGTAGTGTTGCAGTGCCTGTGCACATTACCAGAAAAAGATGGCTGGAAGACAGTTTAAAAAAAAAAAGTTAAACCAAAAAGAAAAGAACACACACACAAGAAAAGAAAAGTTCCAGTTAGTAGAGAGGGTTTTGCTGCCGGTGTGGATGGGGCATAATTTGATTTAAATGACTTTTGAAAAACAGTTCTCAAAACTGTTCCATGCATTTTCTTCCTGGCTACTGTTGAAAATATGGAGCCGAATATTTTCTGTGATGTTTCAAACCAATATGTTCTGGCAACCTCAGAGCTGGGCCCTGTGCATTACATTCTTGTTTCCAGTTCACTGTGGCCTGGAGTGCAACACACAGCTCATGAGATGCACCAAAGTGGGAGGTCTTGCGAGGAGCAGGCAATACAAAGACCCAAGGTACAAGGAACATTTCGCTGGGGTCCAGCAGGGAGGCTGCCAGTTTTAAGGGCCTCTTTTATGAAAAGAATTTGCTGGTAGGAGATGGAGAAGCTGTTTGTGCTTCTTTGAATTTTGTGAATGTGCAGGGCAAGGTTGATTCCTGGGTGTTGTTAAAGGCTGGGTGCTGAAGTGAGTCTTTTGTGCTTCCTTGGGGTCAAACTTTTCTCACTTGAAAATGTGCTGTATAGATCATGGGCTGTGGGTGAGGATTCATCAGTGTGACAACATCTAGCTGTATGGAACAGCATCTGTGTTGGGAAGCTGGGAAATGAGGTGTTTGCTGTATCACTTCTGCTCCAGGGACTTTTGTGCCTTGGGAAATGTGTGTGGGAAGGTCAGTGCAATATAAGGAGGTATTCTGAAAATAGAGGCTGTTGTTTGAGCACCAAATCAAATCCTGGGGGTGGCAGCAGGAGTGGAAAGTGTGGAACAAGTTAGTTGATCTGGCTGTAGAAATACACAGCTCTTTGGTAGCGACTCCCAACAGCACTCCTGGTTGGCTTTCCTGCAGAGGAGATGGTGCCGTGTTCCCAGCAAGGGAATCAAGGACTTTGTCCTTCCCCACATCCCTGACACCGTTACCCTCACCAGTAATCAGGCTGATCCATGACGTGGGGAACCTGTGCTGAGCAGGGTCAGCTACTTCTGACAGCTTTTTCCTGTTCCTCAGCGGTTGTTAGAGAGTACAAAAGGCAGGAGCATACAGATGGAGCGGTTTATCCTATTGGAAGAACCAGATGAAAGAGACCTGAGGAAGCATGGTCCTGATCTTAGAGCTGTGTATCCTACAGGCTGCGATGCAAGAGCCAGACTGGGGAGAGATGGGTCCAGGGAGACCACAGGGAAGTGGCAGGAAGGGGGTGAAGGTGGGAATAGGCTTGAGGAGAGACAGGGGCAGGGGCAACTGTCTCCTGGTCAGTGATAATGAGGAGTAGATAAACATGTCTGGAACCAGACTGTAGGTGTGGGATGAGGGCCAGGGAATGGGAATGGGGAGCTTTCAGAGGCAAATGACAGGTCAGAGACCAGATAGGGAGTGGAAATACATGGTGAGGAGACAGTTCTTGTTTCGGCTTTAGGATTCAGAAAGGTCAGTCTTGCGATTTTTCCTTGTTGATGCTTTTCCACTTGTTTTTCTGGTTATTGGTGCAGGATGGTAGGAGAAGGACTTCAGATGGACTTGAAGGGAACACGCTGTAACCTGGATTGCTTTGGTACAGCCTAAAGCACAGAGAGATGAGTGAACAGCTCAGGAATGAAGTTTATCGGTAGAAGCAGAATGAAGTAGTGGGTTGAGGTGGCTGTTTGGAGATATGGGGTTTTTTTCCGCAGTTAATTCTGTTTCTTGTGCAGCTGCCTGACAAGCCTGGATGTAGGGATGTCTGCTCAGGTTGGACTAAATGTGTCTGATTATTTGAATTAACTCTGCAGTAAAAACTCACTTTGCAGGTTAGTCTGAGCAGAGGAGTTGCAGGATTCTGGGAAGGGCAGGCAAGATGGCTTTGGGGTTTCAACAGGCTTTATGGCCATACTGCAGATCTGTCTCTGTATTTTGTTTTCAAAACACAAGCCTTAGATTTCATTTGTTTCTTTCCCACTTCTCACCTATTGCAGCGGGTGCAAGTCACAGCAGACTCCGAAAAGTCAC